>CM062200.1:13345000-13497500 GCA_031216445.1 Lateolabrax maculatus
TAACCATACATACAAAGTAGGAGGTAGGGGAAGCCATTTTGTTGACAGCAGCTGACATGCTGTACATGAACTGTAAGCCAGAGTAATAAAGTTTGTCAAATTTGACTCGAGTCAAATTCTGTACTTCTTAGTAACAAGTGGCAACTTAAAGTGTGTTTTAGAAAGAAAAAATAAATGGACAAGTCATTTTGTGGTAGAGCTTACCTGTGCTTCTAGCAGAGGTCTTTTCTCCTCCATGTTAATAGAGACATGTTTGGAAGGGGAGGCCATCATCAGAGCCACTGTAAATAGTAGAAGGACAACATGAGAATAAGGCTTTTGTCTCTGTGTTCATTGTATCAGAATATTTTTTTTTATTATTTCGTATGCCTCATTACTTTTGGAGGACATGGCTCCCTCTGCAGTGATGACATATGGGTCGCATCTAAACTCCTCCAGAGTAGTGATGGTGCACTGACCCACCACAGGCTTCCTGCCAAATGGACGGTGGTCAATCACCTTCAGCACAATGGGAGGTGTGTACATCTCATCCTTTGGAAGGAGCTTAATGGACGGTGTGGAGAAGAGGTCAGAAAAAATTGTATTGCGTAAAAGCTGAAAGACTTTTTTTAAAATAAAGTAAGGAAGTTAGTGTTTCCAATGCAGAAAATTGACATTTTTCATTTGATTCTGGCTTATATTTCCCCTGTTCAATAGCTTTAAACTTCTTAAAAATTTTTCAACTCCATTGTTGCTCCTTGTTTGCTTTGGTTTTTCACACACCCCTAGCTTGTGTAACCCTGCTATTACCACTTTGATGAAGAGGATGGAGCTGGGGAAGTTTGGGCTCTTTTTCATATTCTTGATGACGGCCGACTCCACCCTCTGCCCTCCACACTCCACCACCAGGCTGGGGGAAGACACTGAGGCCAGCTGGTACGGCTTCATGTTCCTCAGGCCCCACGCTAGAATCTGGATACACACAGAGGAGAATGTAGAGACATTATATACGGTATATCAGTTGGCGGGGAAAAGTGTGTAGGGTTGTGTGTTACCTCTACAGCAGTAAGCTGCACCACCGGCCGGATCCCCTGAGGAACCATGTAGAGGTTCTCTGCTCTCTTTGGGGGAACCAGGGGAAGTTCGCCGGACTACAAAGAGAGAGAGACAGGATAATATGGATTTTGCCAATATTAATGTTTTTACCAGTAACTTAACATTTAATCACACTGGAGATCCACCTCTCAACCCCTCATGTATCTACGTCAGTCTGCCTATGATAGAGGTTGTAGTAATACGTTATTTTATGAAGTCAAACCAGGCAAAGAAAGCATTGTTGTATTTTAAACACAGTGAAGTAGCCTATTATCCATTACTTTCAGGGCAAACCTTGTCTTTAAGGATGAGTTCAGCAGCCAACAGTGCCTCCCCCGCCTGTTGACCTTTCTGGATGATGGGGTGCCACAGCAGTTTGGGTGTCTGATCAATGCCTGGATTCAACTTCACCACTGGCGTGCAAACACTGCGGCCCAGCAGCTCATCCTTCCCCTGAGCAGGAGATAACATGCCAGTTATATTTTTACGCCTTTTGCTGATGTTGTTATTTGATTAGAGCACCAGTGTTAGATGTATTATAAGATACTTCATTAAGTACTGAAACCACGCATGTTAGTTGTACAAATGCTTTCTAAGTATGTCTGCCACAACCTACCACTTGGTCATTGTCATAGAACTCCACTACAACATCCGGGGGGCGTTTAGCAATGCTCTGGGGATCTCCATAAATTTCCACATCATTGAAAATCAGAGTTTGGTCCCAGGTTGGGTTCAGTGTCGCCTGCAGCTTCTCTGTTGTCTTACTAACATGCAGGAAGGAGATGTGCGCATACGGATCTGTGAAGGAAAGAAAATGGTTTAATGGTCTACAGCCATTGTTGCATTGAGACTCATCTCATTATAAATCTAACACTTGAAATTCATAGGCAGTGGTAATATTGATATTAAAAACTAATCTTATCATATTTTTGACCTCCAAGTGGACTTTTACCAGAAAAACTATCTTTGTCCATAGATGCCATGTTCCGTGCCTGATAGACGTAGACCCGGAGATGGTACACATGTGACTCTGTGGAGAAAAAGTAACATTATTCAATAGCATGTGTGTTTATGTATATTTGTTTGTATGTGCATGATCATTCATATGCGTCACTATATGCATCACTCACTGTCAAAGGAGCAGGACACAGTGGGCGTGTTGGCACCAAACAGCTTGGTGGCATCTGTCTTTGATCCTTTCTCTTTCTCGTCAGTATCAACACCCTGCAGAGGAAACCAAAGCGGACATCTCAGAGCTTTTACCTGTTCATGCTAATTAAAAACACACCATGGCACTGTAGACGTGTCTAATACATAAGTAAATATTTGAAAGTATTTGATGACTCAGTGAACTTAGATCCGGTTCACGCTTTTTTGCCAGCCCTTCCTCTCCTGCTTATGTGTACAGATACTTGAATGTTAAACTATCTCTATGAAACCAGACCCTGACCCAAACAAGCGCTTCAAATCAGAATAAAACATTTATTTTCCCTTCTGCGCTTACCAACGCCCCTTCCAGTTTGAAGATGGCGGATGCTCCAAGCCGGTCCTCTGGTGCCATCTTTCGCCTCCAGCGCCTTCGACGAAACGTATCTGCTGAACGCTCCTTCCTGTGGAAATTCCAGCCAATCAGAGAAGAGAATTCCCAGCCTTCGGGGTCGCCTTGGTCCCGCCTCTGTGAGAAAAAATGAAAAGAGATACAATCATTTGTAAGGCAAGATTATATGCTGTGAAATAAAACTGGTATCCAGAGACGCAAGGAAATCAGCGTCCTATGCAAAACATTTTTTTATGGCACCAATATACAAATAATGGTACAGTATATGCAGCACTACTGCATATACTTTTGTTGTCTTAAGCAGACCTCCACAACTCCTCCTGCAGGGAGTGCAGCTCTCTTGCGAGGTCTAAACAGCCTTCTCCTGCGATGGATGTGGTACACTTTCTCTGCAGGGACCCAGGACCGAGGCTTGTCATCTGGGGGAATGGTCACTCCATACTCCCAGCCTATACAGTGCACACACACACACGCGCACAATTTTACTTTGTTTTAATGTAGTTTGGATACAAGAACATATTGTTTAAATTTCACCATGTGAGTTTAATCTATTATCATTATAACCTAGCAAGGAGAGATGAGTGATTCAGAGCCCTGGAAAAATCAATCAATCAAGAACTGTAAATAAGAAACATTGAACACAATTTAGTTTATGCCTACAAACTGCTTGAAAAAAAAAACTACTCTCTTGATTTAAACTGGTGAGGTAAAATGTCTGCACCTTGATCATCCACGGCTCTGTTGTCATCCACACTCCACTCGTCCTCCCACATCCAACCTGGAGGACAATCAAATTCTCCAGGGTTACGGCTCTTCTCTCCATTCTGTTCAAAACAGAACCTCAGTTAAGTGCACAAGTTCAGTTTATAATTTGTTGATTTTCTTCATGTGTTTTGGCCTACTTATATATTTTTAATGGCTTATAGATTACTCTTCCATCATAGGTTTTTGGGGGAAACCTGAGGGGAAATAACAGAGAACAACTGCCACCAAAGTCCAGAAAGAGTGAGGTCTGGGTGGTATTCATGCATGTCACAGAGACAAGGACAAATGTTATCTGTGTTTGTGTGATATTTAAAGCCACCCTGCACATTATTTGCATGTTAGTGTGATGTTCTCACCACATCGGTGAAGGGCTCGGAGGCGGCCTTCCACTCTCCGCCAGGGAAGCGAGTCTCGTTTTGGAACACCTCGTCCATGAATTCAGTGTGTCCTGCGTCTGCCTCTGTTAATAGACTGAAACAAAAGTCAACCATATGTACCATCTGTGTGTGAAATGTGACAACACATTTTACAAAGGCTACTTTGAGCTACAAAGTGTGAAGTTTGGCACCCTCCACTGGTAGCATAAAAAAAAAAAAAAAAGAAAAAAACACATGACATCCTGGCCCACTAACGCATGCCACAATTTTTATGAAAAGGATATTAGTGCAGTGTGAGATAGAGGAAGAGGTTTGCATGCTTTTAAATGTGTTTACATGTTGGGAGGAACTATTGACAATACTACAATAATAGCTTTTATTCAATTCAAGAGTGTGTTGCTCTTGTGACTCCACATAGGCAACTTTACTTTTCTACATTATAGTAGTTGACTTGACACATGGTGTTCAAATGGGTGACAAATTAAAGAGAAAAGAAACAAAGATATTGTCCTCTCATGCCCTGTATGAAAGAATGCACAGCTGTTATGTTTCTCCACTTTAGTCACCCTTTTCCTTTATTTTGTCACTAGTCTGTACAGAGTAGACATACAGCTGTTAGCTCCCAAAAGTGTACCGATAATGTTGGCATAGAAAACCAAACAATTATGCAGGTAAATTTGGAGTCAGGGTTGAAGTGCAGAGAGTGGTTGTACTGGTGTTGACAGAGGTAGATTAAAAAAATAAATGTAAAAAAAACTTGACTGGCACAGTCTGGTACCTTTTCATCAAATCATGGACTATGGAATGAGAGGAATGTAAAAAGTAGAGAGCAGACGTAGCCCACTTTCTCTACTTAAGTTTGCGCAGTCCACAGAATGTGTGTGTTCAGTGGGGAAAACACACATTCAACCCATATCATTTAGAAGTGCAACTTCAACAAACTTTCTCATAAATGTAAGTAGCCTGAATCCTAAAATAACAAATCAGAATGTCTTCCTGCCAAAGATGCCAAATGCTCATCTCAAGTTATACTCACGCTTTCTCTGGATCAATGAACCAGTCACTTTCCCACTCCCAACCTTTTGGGGGCATGAAGTACTCTTGTTTCAGCTTCAGTTTTCCAGTTACATCAGAGTGTTTGTAGCGCCCTACCAGCCCTGTGGTCCCCCACTTTCCAAACACCTTGGCCTGGTTCTCGTACTGTAATGCACAGGAGGACATGTTTAGTTTTAGGTGCTGACTTGACTGTTAGCTCTGAATAATCTTCAAAAAGCCATTAACAGTTTTTGGCTATACTTTGTGAATATAGAAAAAGGCCTTTTGTTTTTTGTATTGTGAGAGATATGCTGTGACCATTATATTTAAGAGTGATGTACCAGCTCAGCAAACACACTGAAGGTTCCCTCAGAGAAGGAGTTGAACTTCTTCTCATTTGCAGACAGACCCATCCACATGTTGACTCTAATCTGAACCGGCACCTTCAGGCCTTTGTTCTTGTCCATGGGGTACTGAGGGGAACGGAAAAATACATAAATTAAAAACTCATGAGCATTATTATTTCAGACAAATTGATTCTAGTGCAGTACCTTTAAGCTTTTTAAACAAGCACTAAAAGCTGTTCAGAAAAAATCTAATACAAATTTCAATCCTCTTATTTATTTATTTATTGATTTATTGATTTATTTATACTTCAGATGTGTACCTGTAAAAACACAGTCTGCGTCTTGCCGCAGTGTTGACCACAGGCCTGCTCACTGTGTGTGGAGAAGAGGATTTGGTGAGCGGGGATGCGACTGTAGGCCACCCTCTTCTCACCCCGTAACATCCAGATGATCACATCAGGCATGCTGTTCTGGGGCTGGACACAGTGACAGGAAAGACGTGAACGAATAAAGAATTGTGGATGGACAAAACAAACACATTACAGTTCCAAATCAAAGCAAGTCCATGACTGATGATGTTTTTGCCTGGGTTAATGGAAATATATTTAAGGTCCCCTTTGGCCAAAGTGCATTTTCAAATAGTCAAGTGCTTGCTGTGTACATACCTCCTCAGCCAGGACTTTAAGTTTGTCCGCCCAGGACTCTATGTCAGACAGAGTGTCGCGGATCTCTCTGGCCTCCTCTCTCATGCGTCTCGCTCCTTCCTTGATGGCGGTCAAGCCGCTGTCTCGCAGCTTTTTGATTTGGAGGTCCAGAGATGTCAGGTTGGAGCGCCCCTCCAGCTCAGGTGTTGGGAAACTGGAGGAGAGCAGAGACACACAGTCAAAACAATGCTCAAACTGAGATTATACTACATAATTACCCTGTAAACGATTTCAGTAAATCCTTCTGGGTTTACTTCTTATGGCTATTCTTGTTTAATTTCCTTTTTTGAACTGAACACATTTTCCTTCCTCTTTTTGCGATCATCTGATTTTTTTAATCCATTAAAAGATTCACAGAAAACAGAAATTATCTTGCTTTAATTTTTTAACAACACATTATTCCTTTATTTACCTTTCTAGGTCTTCAATCAGCTGATTGAGCAACTTCAGCCACACCTCTACAAGTTGGTTGTCAGAGACTTTTGCAGAGATGGCAGTTTTAAATGCCTCCAGGTTGGATTGCTGCAATAACAACAAAACAGGGGTGAGGATACACTCCTATCTTGAATCTCTGTGACTGACTCTCCCACTGGCACATGTACACACACACACACACACACACACACACACACACACACACACACACCAAACATTAGTACATAACGTTTTAATGGCTGCAAACCTACAAGCAGTAAATCATAAACTCTGATACAAATTAAAGCAATCCATCTAAGTTTTGGAGGATTACAGAGGATAATGCAGTGTTACCAGGTGGTGACTAATGTAGAGGATGATGTTGACAGAGTCCAGGCGGTGGCTGATGTCCTCCCAGAATGAGGTAACCACAACCACTGGCTTAGTGCCCGCCCAGGGCAGGTAATAGTAGTGGTTACCTAGAAAAATTACACACCAATTACAAATCCCCTTGTCAAGAAAGCAGTTTTAACTCTCTTGATTTAATGAAAGCTTTAAATGTGTCTCTAGTGCGTGAACAGATCAGATCAGTAGCTTCCACACCTACCATCAAATACAGCACAGGTATACTGAGTGGTGGAGGCCAGTGGTTTGCAGGTGGTGTCCAATTTGTTGCCATAGTTACCGATGCTGACCTCAAACTGGATTGGCTCTCCTGGTTCCTGTAACATGGAGGCGCTGTGGAAGACTGCACACAGACAGTACTTCCTCCTCCTCTGGTACTTCTAATGTAGGGAAGAAAACAGAAGAAGGGAGAAAGGAAGGAGGAGGAGGAAATATTCTTAAACAAACTCAAAGTTAGTGTCACCCTGTACAGACTGAAGCACACTTGTCAGGTATCACTCAGTAGATAAATAGTCACAATACCTGCACCACCAGGATGTCATCGCTGTGGATACTGTCTATTGTTTTGTCCGCTTTCCTGTCTAGCTTAGTGGACAGCTCAACCAGGATCCTGCCCCTGTATGCCACTCCTTCTCCCTGCAAACACAACACATTGATATGAAATGTTGAAAAAACAATAAAGGGGATGTAGGACATGGCTAGAACAAAAGAGAAAGATTACATTTGAAAGTGACTGATAAGATTCTGAAAAATTCTTCATAAACTACCTTGCCATAATTGAGATCCTCATAGGGGTCTGGCAGGCCGGTGAACTCTCTGGGGCTGCCATACAGGTTGACATAGCAGGGCCCAAAGACAGGCAGGAAACCCATCTCAGATTCCCCTGTGTTAGCTGTAGAGGAATGGAAACAGACTTAACCTCTTTAGGATTAGACTCAAGATTAGCTAAGCAAAGCTTTGATGTTAGTATTTCAGTGCTGCTGCATTTGAAGCGGTGGGGATGGTCATATTGAGATGGAAACAGTGAATGCTGGGTAAGCAAGTGGCAGGCACTATGACAAACACACAGGAGAAGATGAAGAAGCCTAGAAAGCTCCCTGCCAGGAAGCTGTTATAACCCTTAACTTAACCCTTTCTGGCAGTAAGCCTTTAGAACAAGCTTCTCCCATTTGCCAACAACAACAAAAGGGTTAAACATTTAAATCCTTATACTAATAAAACAGAGCACAGAACACCTTTATTAGCAATGTGCACACAAAGAGTTTCATCTATTGAGCAAATGAACATGCACAACATGCTTCATGCGGGCAAAAAAGAACACAGTTGAACCTTCAAACGACGGTATTTCCCCAATTCCCGCATGTTCCTCTATTCCAGGAGAAAAAGGACAATTCAAGTACCATTTAGAAGAAACAGGCACATTAGAGTAACAAAAGTAAATGATCTTTTCCTAACATTTTATTTAAAATAAATCTACAAATAATACCTTCTATCTCTCCACCAGAGGAGGCTATCTTGGCCAGGTTTAGGTATGTGGTGCCAATAGCATCATTTCCTGTCAAACGGTCCCTGCAATCACACACACACACACACACACACACACACACACACACACACACACAGACACACACCACATTTAGACTCACAATGTATATACAGATAGCACATACATATTCACAATGTTTTTTGTTATACTTTGGTTTTTTACTACCTCTATACAGGAAGTGTGCGGAATAGAAAAACAATGTAGCAACAATACATCTATTGGCTCTTAGACCAGAATGGGTTTTCAACACCTTGTGAGGCACACTGTTTTTCTAACATTTCCTCTTGCACTTATTTCCCTTCAGCCTTCCTGGACCTGAGTAATCGGGACTGTTTGTTCGCTCAGAAACGCACAAAAATGAAAATTGGCTGCGAGACGGTGCCAACGGGATCCCAGAGCATGTTACTGAGGGAAAAGGAGGGGCCTGCACAGCCTGAGTCATAGGCTGCTACATCATTCCCATGTGTGGTGATGAACACACACACACACACACACACACACACACACACACACAGCTGACCATACTGTGGTACACATTCTCAACCCCAAATAACTAAGGACAACAAAACATTCCCTGTTCTTGAAAACAAAATGTCTGCTAAAATCTCTTAAATACAATTTATTCAAATCTTGCTTGACTTACCAATCAAAGACTGTGAGTTTGACACGCTCACACATAGAGGGGAACTACAGAAAATACAAGAAACAGGTTTAAAAAAGTGAGACTGAAAAATTCATTCATGTCAGAAAAAGCTTTTCATCCTTAGGACTTCTTACCTTTACTTGGAGGTTCAGTACTTGGTTCCACTCTGGGTTTGCATTCTTCTCAATGATCTGAGTACACAGCTGGAGAGACAGAAAAACCACACATGAGCTTTCCCTCTGTTACACAATGTAATATCCAGCATGCTTACATTAAACACTGTAGCTAAACAGAGATAAATGATCAGGAACCTTTGTGCCAGCGAAACGAGCCTCTACGAAGGGATCCACCAGGTTTTTCTTGTTTTCATCTCCTCCAAAAATTTCTTTCATGGTCTGGATGAATGCATCATCCACTGAAATGAGCAAGAATAAATAAATTAATTGTATTTAATCATTCAATCATAATGTATTTAACAGTATTACAACATACTCTACTTGCTTTTATTAGTTTTGGCAGCCATAAAATGGAAAATAATTAAGTTTCAACAAGCTCAACATCATCTTGTGTGAACCAGTATTATTTATGTGCCGTGTGGTTCATATGACATTTCATTTGTAACAAATATAAGATCATTACTACAGCTTCTCTTACTCTGGGGAATGTCCTCAGCTCTGAACACCTTCAGTGACAGGGTGGCCCATCGCAGAGTCACACCAGCTGGCAGCAGCAGATTACTCTCTATGTCATCCTGATCATCATTTGACTCCCTCTTCTCCACCTACAGTGTGTGAGATAGAAAGAGCATAAAAAGACTGCATGAGAGAGGGTGAGGGACAAAGCCACCATATTTACATGAGGATACAGGAAGCTCATCATCTCAGAGCTGTAGTCTGTCAGTCCGTCGTACCGGAGGCTCATCTCCAGTCCCCACTACGAAGAAGCTGACTTTGAGGTAGCCTTTAGCCCCGGAGCTGGAGTCATCAGGGTCATTCAACAGCAGCCACTTCCTCATGACACAGTGGGCTGCAATAGGACACACACATATAAATACACCACATAAAGAACACACATGAATAGTCCATTAATAGATCACCATCAGGTACAATGTATGGGTAAATGAAAACGCACTTCATACCTTATGCTTATGTGTACAGTATTATTCCCTCTCAAAGTCATTGTCATAAAGTAAAATTAATAACAGTTTTAACTGAAAAAATTAAGTACATTTTGGTTCACATGATCTAATTCTGTGGTTTCATTGCTATGAGCGACACCGTTCACATACAAGTAGTCATGAGGCCTAATGTACATTTTAAAAATTTATTACAGCTGTTTTAAAGATAAATTTAAAAAACAAATCATGTAAATAACGAGATTTTTACAAAATTGCATGTTACCAAATGTATCACACTACAGAAAGACGTACTCTGAACAGACCACAGATACAAGCCAATTAAGGGTCAACTAAAAATAATACTATAATAACCCTGTCACATTCTGACCTACACAAGCCAAACAACAGCATCCTCTGAGCAAAAAATGACAAAATTAATGTGTTAAAGGACACCCAAATCTGTGGTTTGTGACAAGCTTACCTGGTTCATCATAAACATAACCAACGTCCACCTGTGTGAGAGAGCAAGACCAGATCAGCCAGACTCTTAAGGCATTAACCAACCCCCTTTTTTTTTAACATTTATGTCAAGACTAAATGACACCAGGTACCTTGAATTCTCCCATGAGACTGTCAGCCCTCAGTGAATAGGAATTATACACCTGCAGAGACAAGTGCAATAATTTACACTTTGTATATTTATACATATTGACAGAAGATAGGATCTCAAAATCGACTTGTGTGTACTGACCCGGAAGCTGATCTGCTTATCAAACAGATCTGATGGTAGCATGTGGACATTGTAGAACATCATCTGCAAAAATACAAAAACAAAAAAATCATAGAAAGTTTCAGTGAAGATAGACAACAAGGAATACATTGAAAGTGGACATCCAAGCACATCATTGCAGTTTTGGATGGCTTAACTCTAAATCTTGCTAAATTCTTTAAAGTGTGAGATCAATAGAATCAAAAGGAACACATTTTTTGTCCATTGCACATGTCTGTTGTCTCACTGTGTAAGAGTTAAGCGAGAGTACCTCGTCAAAGAAGGGGTTGTTTCCCCTCTTGATCCTTGTCCTGTGAGTCTGCCCACACAGATTAACCTTCACCACTGGTTTGATGTTGTTACCAGACAACTGGCGGGCCTCAATGATCCGGACACGAATCTGACAGATAAATAGTATCACAGTATCAGTGTGGATGAATGTATATCATTCATGACGGTCAATGACAGCATCTGATTCTGACCACGAGCACCTCTATATATTTAAATACCCTGTAGACTTATAGATACATAACTTGACTAAACCTAAACTAGCGAGAAATAGCTGTTGTGTTGTGAAACTAACCTAAAATTTAAGAAGACAAAAACCTCTTTAGAAATGGAAAATAGTTCTGTATCCTTGCAGTTTGTAATGTATTTTGCTGTAATTCATGCCAAAAAAGTGATATATACTTTTCAGCTTTTGCCCATTGTTTTCATATTGCTGTTTTTTCAAAACATCTGGACCATTTTAAACATATAAATTGATCGAAGGATATCAAAAGCAACCCGCACTACATAGTTATTTTGTAATGAAAGGAATGCAAGTCATTCTTGCTTACGATCTCGTTATCTTTAAACACACACATCCATTTCAGGGTTTTTCATATGTGCCATTAGACTAGTAGCTGAATAAAGCAATGCATGCAGTCAATACCACTAACAGTGAGATGGATGGGCTAATAGCAAGACAGATTGCACCATTTTTCCACCAGAATTGCATAATTGTTCTACAAACAAAAATGTATGCCATCAGAATAATTTATAAGATTACATAACAAATCCAACAAAAAGTGCTTGATTTGAACAGGTTTTGTTCTTAATCTGCATATTAAAAATGTAGATTGGCGCAGTAGTTGTTGGTCTTTGTTGATAACCGTGTAGTTCTTTATGAAACTAACCTGGAAGTCCTGAGGTTTATTGACTAGTCGGTGGCGATTCTGTGTCCTGACCAGCCGCTGGCGGAAATTAACAGACTGACCAGGGGACGAGGGCACCCCTGCAGAGCCACTTTGGCCCCCATCTGGCAGAGTCTCATCACCCTCCTCACCACCACCACCACCACCACCACCACCTATTCATCAGAAAAACAAGATGATCAGAGATCACATGCCTCGTAACAACCTTTACTGCCTTGTATTGTGTCATTAAGAATTACACAAACATACCAGCATCCACTGTGGCATCTCCTGCTTGAGGGTCATTGGGGTTCGGTGCGGCATTGGCTGGAGGATCATAGCCAACCACAAGGTTGATGGTAGCCTGGTAAGGAAATTATTGACTAGTCTATTATTTCATGTATTTATTTAAAAAGGAAAAAAACATTTCCTGTTGCTTATACTTTAAAATTCTTAAAGAATGAACTTACTCCAATATTCTGTCCAGTTTCATTGACCAAAGGAACATTTCTGGATGGTAGAGATCTCATTTGACCTGAGGCAAGGTCTCTCAAGGATATCTTGGTTGACCCAATGAATCTGATAAAAACACAGCAGGGAAACATTAAATACAGAAATTGTTTTGTATCCACTGTCATATACTGTAATCTTATTTGTGTGTAACATGTGACTGAGGAGAATTTGTGCACTGATTTCCTGATTTTTCTTGATACAGAAAAAACTCAGGCTACCATTCTAGTCAGCCAACATATCAGTAATCAGGTTACAGATCACACAGAAATAAAATGCTTTATGTGTGCTCAGTGAAGTCACGCTCACAAAAGGGGCATATAGAAGGTCACCACCCAGTGCTAACAAACCCTGCCTGCTCAGACAAACAAACGCACCCCATGAGCCAGCATACAGTCAAGTCAACACCACACGGAAGCTACCAGCCAGTGTTGGAGATCATCTGTGACTTTTTGTAAAAAGAACTGAAATGAACTGTTCATACATTGGCTTCTCATCAGACCTGGGTGAAAATCACAGGAACAAAACCTCATCCTGTCTGTATTGTAAACTGACTATAGCAGTCAAACATTGTCCTAATGTAATGTTAATTACAACCTTTCCTGAGAAATGAGCTAATCTTTAACATTTTAAGCAGAAATAACTATCTCATGACTCTGTTAAAGAAAAAGTCTTTCCATTTGCTGGAAAATTGCTCTGAAGCAGTTTGTCATTGCTTGTGGTTGACTGCTCTGTCTGTGTTGATGTGCAGCCAAAAACTACACAGTTTAATGTGTTTAATGCTTGTTTATGCTCAGAGCAACAACTATTAACTCTGAGAAGAAAGAGATAATTTCACAAATCACAAATGTTGCTACTGAAACATTAGAAGCCCGGATGTTTGAAACATGTGCACTCAGTTTCCAGTTTATTGGGTACACTTCAATGCAGCCTAATACACCAGTCCTGCAATAAATCCTAACTTCATGAAGGTTACCTTACACTAATGGGTGTTTTATGTTATTTTGTCCACCCCATTTATACCAATGAGGGTAAGCTAAATAATATAAATGCCTCTTTGTATAATGCAATACAGTTCAACAGCATCTCAAAATGCAGCTTCCAAAATTACTGCACAGTTGAATCAACACATCTCAAAAATTGAACATTATAACCTTCATGAAGGGAGGATCAATGCATGACCGTTGTATTAGACTGCATTAGTCTTAGCTAGGTGTACAGAATAAACTGGCAACTCAATGTATGTTTGGCTGGATAAAATAATGTTCACTGTATTGTGTCAAACGTTCACAGTGTAGCTGAAGGAATGCAGTACAGCATATAAATTGTATCATTCTTTGGGTGGAATGACTCATTATTTTGGCAGCATTCCTGACCAGGAAGAATTTTCCCAAGACAGAAACTCACAGTTACTTGCTATGGACACTAGATTAAAATGACACCACTGAAGTCAAATATATCCAAGACTGGCCAGAACTTAAAGCTTTCTAATGGACTAAAATATTCAAAATTAGTATTTTACCCCTTTGCCAACAACCTTTGCTTAGACTGGATAGAAAATTTTACAAAACAAAGGGAATGGCAGAGGAGGGACAACCACCGTGCTATGAGAAGATGACTTTACCTTAAGTACTTTAAACTTGAACTCTATCAGTAAAGCATTTCTTGGAACTTAGATTTTATTGATCAAAAACGTCTTGGACAAAGTAAATATTAGAAGCATACATCGAAGCATTAGCCTTATATCCTGTATGATTTTGTCTTAATACTGAGCAGCAAAGCATCTGATTATTATGCTGCACTCCATTGAAGCAGGGAAAAGTGGGATAAATAAATTATTCAAAATAATATATACAATTATTTTATTTTAAACAGCTGCATATCAGGTTCCCAACACTTAAGTTTATTACACAAATAGTTGGACAGAGTTTTTTTTTGGGAGAAGACAGATAGGGACTTATTGTTTTGGCAGCAGTCTGTGAACTACATGAGGAAAGAGGCTGACACAGGAATTCTCCAGGGAGTCAGTGACTCTATAATCCGGGTATGTAGCCTCAAATCTGATGGGACTCTCATCTTCTCTCCTATGAAATGACATAAGAGTGTCTGTGGATGGGGATTTTACTAGCACAGTTCTGCCAATGGCCTCTGGATCCAAACTATCGACAAAGGTTTGTTAGGTCGTTGAGTACAACTCCTCTGTTTTCAGCTTGACTGCATTCTGATAAGAGCATTTAAATATTGAAGAGTTGTACAGTATGATGGCATGCTATCAAACCAGCAGAGACACTACCCTGAACATGTTCCAAAAGTTATGGAACAATTACTACAGCCCAGTACTGTATATGTTGTGAACAGGATATGGAAGACATTTTCCCATTGTTTTCCATGTAAACACACAGTGAAGTGACCTAAACAGGCTGTGTCACGGGGGAACATTCCACCACAGCTGATTGAGTCTCCACGTCAAAACAATCACTGGGTGAAATTATGTGTATGGAGTTATTATTGGATGTAGATACAGTTTTCATCTTTGTCAGGATGTTAAAGCCTTCTCTATCCAGTGGAACAACACACAAGCAGGGCTTCTTGCCAACGGACTTACTCATACACAAACAAGTCTAACTTTTTGACCCTTACACACCTCCTGGTATGATGAAAGTTCTTACTTATCCAAGCTTAATACCTATGATCACCTATCCATGAAGGGGACAGAGGGACTTTGAACACAAGCAACTGAGAGTGCTTGCTTGGCTGGGTTTCAGTTCAAAAAGTTAACACCCTCATAATTAATTTCCTTTCACAGATCTGTTTGGATGGAGGAGTGTGATGATGCAGCTCATCTCAGATCCGTGACTAGGGTGTGAAAATCGGTTATCACTGTTCCCTGATTATTGCTGTTGCCTCACATTCATCAACAGTTCAATCAGTTTTCAGCACTGCAGGGCTGACATATTTTTCATAAACAAAGTTTGAAAGTATATAGAAATATTTGGCTAGACCCACTGATGCCTGACGTTTTATAAGATGGGAAATTAAACCAATTACCAATTTTACCCATTTCATTGTCATGTTACAGTCGTCAAAATACTAACCAAGAAATGACTTCTAAAAGTCTGCAGCCCTGTTTATGGTAGATGTAGCCAACTAAAGCAATACATTCCTCAGTGCATGCTATATTGAGTGAGAAAGCTGAGTTCTCCTGCTCACAGAGCCTGTATCTTTAACTTGGATAGATAGATAGCTAGATTACCCTTAGATTTTCCTTAAATTAATCTTAATTTTAATGTGAAAGTAAGATAAGGATATGCTCTGAAACAGTAGTATGCAAAGCAGATGCAAAGCAGGAGATGACAGTTTTTTTTAACCGTAAACTACTTTCACTGAATTGCCTGTCTGGATACTTTTGAGTGTATTCATTTTTAGCCATGCTGGCAGCGTGGCTTAGGGGGTGGCAATGTTGGTCTGTTGATCTGTTGATCAGTCCACCACTTTTGTCCAGACTGAAATATCTCAACAACTGTTGTATGGATTGCCATGAAATCTTGTACAGACATTCATGGTCCCCACAGTATGAATCCTACTGACTCTAGTGAGCCCTTGACTTTTCATCTAGCGCCACCATGAGGTTGACATTTGTGGTTCAGAGTGAAATATCTCAACAACTATTGGATGGATTGTTTTGAAATCTGCTACATATATTAAAAAGGTCCCCAGAGGATAAATTCTAAAACGGCAATCCTCTGACTTCTCTGGTGCCATCAGCTGGTCGTATTCATTTATTCAGTGAAATGTCTACATCTACTAATGGATTGGCACAAACCTTTGTAGAGACATTCATGGTTCCCAGAGGATGAATCTTTCAGATCACTTTGGTGATCCCCTGGATTTTCCTCTAGCACGATCACCAAGTCAATTTTTATGTCGTTTGGCTTATGGCTAAATTCTTGTAAAGCTAATGACATTCCCATGAGTGCTAATTAAAGCTGGCATGACTATAGTCTTGTTTTGACCTGTCTAAAATACTTTAACAGAACATGTACAGTATGTTAAATGGCTTTGCCTCTTAAAGTAATCTCTATTTAAATAAAAAAAAAAGAAGATAGAAATCAAACATCAATCATGTGTCATTCCACATCCAAAGAATGGGCGTAAGGAAATAAGATATTTTGTCCAGGATTAAACTCATGAAACTCACAAATCTTATGATGCGGACTGTGCTGCTATTTACACAGGGGAACTTTGTCCTACAGTCTACTGATTCCTTTCTAAAATCGAATTAGTTAAGAGGACACTGATTGCTTTTTTTGTTGGTTCCTTCTTTAGTTGCCACGACGACAGGGATTACCCATAACAGCAGCTGGAAAACTATTTGAGAAAGAGAGAAGTCCTCTTCTGCTCCCACTGTGTAGATCTTTAGGGAGTGTGTCAGACGGGCCAGCCCAGTGGAAAACTTTACTCCATTTAACATGGTCTCATGTGCTGGAAACACACATTTATAAAAGCTCCTCCCTCAGTTATGACTGTCCCGTGCACTGGGGGAACTTTTACTAGGTAAAGCATATGAACAGGAACAAAATATACCATATGGTCCGTTTTATGTTATAAATACAAGTACACTTTCAGGCGTTTTGTCATCTTATCATAGACAAGACTTTGATCTCAGTAATTAGTGATGTCGAGGAAACATTCTTTGTGGTTGGCCTAGATTGGTCCCATATGTGATTCTGGCTTTATTTGGAAGAAGCAGCCTTGAACTGTTTTGGAGCAACTTTGAAACATTTTGCATTACAGTACCTCTTCCTCACACAGTATTAAAGCAGTTCATATATAGGCTACTGTATATACTGCAATTAGACCATGACAATATAGTTTGGCAAGAAACTGCCATACAAAGTATTTTCCTTTAAGATTTTACCCCTGTCCTCAGTGACAGAGTGCCACACAAATCCCTGAGAGAGAGAGAGAGAGAGAGAGAGAGAGAGAGACAGAGAGAGAAGACAAACAGTTATTCATCTATCCATTGTTGCTCAATCAGGACCAGTCATCCCACACAGCCCAGCAAGTCTCAGCATGGCAAGCTGGGTGTGAGGGGGTAGAGGCAGCCAGCTACATAACTTAAACACTGGGTCACTATGAAAATATCTTACTTTCCTTGTATATTACTGTGTCAGTGTTGATAATGAAATGTATCCTAACCAGTGGGCGGTGGCCTTTGGCATGTACAAATAACTATTGTGCAAGGTACATCAAAAGCTCTTCAGATTGAGACTGGCTTAATAATGGTTCATGAGTTGTATCCAGAAAAACTTGACACCCATACAACTGAAAAGGGGAAAAAGACAGACAGACACACACCTTTCAGCCACTGTTGGTTAACTTGCTGTATGACTTAAAAGACTTCTTAGAAAGTCTTTGTTTGGACACGAAGAAGTTTGCATTGTAATTCAGTTACGTGAGGCGTAAAGCTTCTCTTTCACCACTGCGACTCCTCTGTTGCACAAGTACAAAGCCAAAGCTGACAGCTCAGTCTCAGGGTCTGTATTTCACTTACTTATCTTTTCCAATAGTTTCATAGTCTTTCACAATCACGTCTATGTAGGAGCTAGAGTCCAGCCCAGTGCCCTTCAGATCAAACTCAAGCACCTGCAAGACAAAATGAGGGACACACCGTGCATCAGATATGCTGCTTCAAACTGCTGTTGTCCTCAGGAAGCAACATTTTATTAGAGAGCAGAGCCTTTTAAATATTGATTTGTTAACTCAGCTAGTGCAACACAAAACTCCAAAACAAACACATCGCTTGGACTCATCTACATCAGTCATTTCATCTATTGACATGGTAAATACACACTGTGACAGTCATATGATGCTTGTCACAGTATATTCACCATGTGATGTCTAATACTGATGTAAAGTGGGGATATTTTGTAATAAATCAATTATTCCGTCTTTCCTTAGCAGCTGATCTAGTTAAAAAAAAAAAGAGTGAGGCAGCGATATATGCATGTTTGTGTGTGTGTGTAATGGAGATTTACCTCATTCCATACAGGATTCAACTCACTGTCAATCGATTTTGTTTTCTTCTTCTCATCTGAAAGTGAAATCATTTTTCTTGGTGAATATTTATTGTTATCCTTTACATTGAAAACACTGTATGGGACATGATTTCTCAAGATTAAGACACACATAGAACCCAAGAATACACCTACAATCATGTTACCCATTTGTTTTACTTGATCAATTTTAGTTGTTGCTGTTTTTATCTAAACCGGCACAGTTCTGCACACTTTATGGCAAGAGAGATGTTGGTGTCATTTGGCTGCAGTTTCTGGCTTTAAAGGGAAGAAGGCAGAGAAGCTGCCACACCTGAGGGTGATGAGGATGACATGTGCACAAAGCAAACAGCTGTGATCAACTAGGGCTGATTGCCAGGATAGTTTTCTTTTAAGGAAGAAATACCCAACGCATACCTGGGTCTGATACTATTTTGATTCAGTGGCTGAAGACTAATTTTCCTAGAATTCTAACTCATCGTTTCATTTCATTGCAGCCTTCTTCTGGGCTCCTGTGTGCACACCGTCTCCTACAGGTCTTAGCACGGTCCCTACCCAGCTGACTTTGCATCTTGGAAAATGCTGTGACATGTTGGGAATGTTTTTGATGATGCAATACAATTTATGCTGATTAAGTTTTTAAACTTACTACACTTACACTTATAACCTAAACTTTTTAAATTCTAAATGGACTATTGGGCTGCAAGAAAGCTCAAGAAGTATACTGTATAGTTTATTTATTGCACTGACCACCATATAAATATATAGCAAAACTATTAAGTACACAGAGTGACGTCATACTAGATAAAAGTATAATGTTTGAGTGACTATAAACTTAGACTTATAAATCATTTTGTTCCAAAGACACTTTAAATCTTTCTTTTAGAACAAATGTTATACAAATGCCTACAAGTAGACTGTACACAATAACATTCTTTTAAAATGAGACTTACCTTTAAAAATCACAGTGGTTACTGGATCAGGACTTCCAACCTTCTTTTTAGGCAGACTTTTAGCCGATTCTACCACAACCCGCAACATGGCAACAAACAGGTGGAAATAAAAAAAAAAAAACGGGGGAAAAAAAGAGTAAAACAGTGACTTTGAATGAAAGTCTACAGAGGAAAGTCTCGCTGCGGCATCCTCACGGCTCCATCACTGAGGCAGGCGGGGCAGGGCTCGGGAAGTATATCTCCGGCGGGACGGAGGGCGGGTCACGGGGGCTTCGTTACTGCGAGCGGAGGCTTGTGAGCTGCTGCCGCCACCGTGCGAGAGCAGCGGAGGAGACACGATGAACGCAAACCACAGCACCGACACACATGATCTATGTATAGTACAGGGGCTCCATAGAAAAGCCTTTAATACACACAGGCTGCTAGAAGGCTTCATTAGATCCAGAATAAACATACTGTGGCAGCCCCAAACGATTATTTTGTTTAGTGAGTTTGAATATCGTATATTAACTGTAATTATGACCGCACCATCAATGTCTTGCTAAGGAAGGTGAAGCCTGATTATTCATGGCCTCGTCTCCAGAAGGATGAAGCTAAGGTAAGTCTATAATATGTTATTATATTTGTCACGCCATTTGCAAAACAAATGATACCATGTGAGATTGAAAAACTCTTGGCACACTGTGGCAGCCTCAGAAAAACACATTCTAAATAACAGACATGGGCTTGAATGAGACCTGATATTTGCAAGTTAAAAAAAAAAAAATCTAAAACTACTACTAAGTTGCCTCCCCTCTTAACTGTACTTTACAAATAAAATTTAAAATTGTGTTCTCTCTCTTTGCAGCCCAGCTGGATTTGTGTAGACTTTGATAACTGGAGGGACTGGGAGCATGAAGAAGACGACGGAAAGGAAGAGTACGAAAGATACATGGATGTGAGTACATGCAATGTACTACAATACATAAATTCTGATAGTGTTCATGAGCTTAGGAAATGGTGCATGTACCTTGCAATAGGGTTTGGATTGGTGTGTGTGTGTATGTAAACAGTTTCACTTTCCTTTTTCAGATGATCCAAGAAATGAGTTCCAGTAATAAAGGAAAAGCACCAGATATGGGTGATCTTAGTGATGTAAGTTAGTTTTAAAATGTAACTATTTCCTTTTTAATGTCAGTCAACCATTTTTTTGCCTTTGCTTCAACAATAAAAAGTTGACCATTGCCCATAGAACAATGGATAAACTAATAATCATGTATACCATCTGCCTTTATAGCCTTTTGAATGACATGACATATACAGTACACATTCACTCTAATTTACAGCTTTTTAGCTTATTGTCCACTGTACACTGACAGATTGTCAGTTTTAATTAAAAAATTGTGTTTTATCAAACCAGTGCTTTGGTGAGTATGAAATGATGTGACAGTCAAAATGTTACAGTCACCAGATCTTAACCCAGCTGAACACCTTTGGTAGCCCAACGTGTAAGACAGTGCTCTCCTCCATAAGACCAAATGATTTAATATAAACTTGCATCTTCAAATCTATTTAGTGATGTCTGTGACTGTCTCTTGGGCTATATGTCCTCTTTGTATGTCTGGCTGTGTTTGTTTTTCTTTTTATCTGCTGTACTCAGATCTCTCTTGCAAAAGAGATCACCTGATTAAATAAAGGTTGTATATATAAATGAGTATCTTGAATATCTTGTGGAGGAATTTTGTTCATCCCTCCAATAGAGTTCCACAGACTCACCCAGGAGCACTGACGCTGTTCTGAAGGCTCGTAATGGCCAGACTCCATACTATGACACCAGATGTTGGTTTTTCCTTTAATTTGTCACCAATCTGTACATCCTCGGGTTTTTCATTTGGAAATTGTTTGCAAGTCACCAAAAGCCATACTACATGATATTACTCTAATAATTTGCATGTTTTGTGTTGTCCTCCTTCAGCCAGATGACCATGGGCTGATTGGAGATGTACCAGTTTTGAGGGTGACAAGGCAGGGACCTGAAGCTATACACTTTGTGGGCTCACCTCTCGAGGAGGGTCAGAAAGTGCAAGTGAAGGTGGACTGGGAGAGGAGGTTTGACCACATGCAGCAACACTCAGGTGAGTAACACTAAGGAAAAAGGTTCAGTTAGGAGTAACTCATGTACCAGATTGAACTATGATCATGTGTTATTACATACTTGTTCTAAGCTGCAGTTGTTTTCTTCCTGACTCTTAGGTCAACATTTGATCACAGCTTTGGCGGATACATTTTTTGGATACAAGACCACATCCTGGTACATCACCGCACTGATTCCTTACCCTGTAACCATAAAAACTTGTGCGTTTACCTCTCTTCTCTCTTTTCTTTTTGTTCAGGGAACTGGGGCGTCAGAGAAGCACCATTGAACTGGACACACCCTCTGTGAAGCCTGCCCAGCTCCAGGCCCTGGAGGAAGCCATAAATTAAAAGATCAGAGCCCATGTCCCTGTTACTGTGCAGCTTCTCTCTATAGATGATCCTGCTGTGGAAAAGGTGCCTATACTGACATTGTACTTATTGGTGTGAAAATACAGTCCTCTTACTGTGCAATGACTCAAAAGTCAAGGTTTTAGATTAATGTACTGCATCTAAAAACTTGACTTTACATGCACAGTATGTTACGTGTGTTGTGTGTGTGTGAACCAGGTGAGGAGTTGAGGGCTGCCAGAGGACCATGCAGGGCCCGTTCGGATCATTGATATCGAGGGCATCGATGTCAACATGTGCTGTGGAACCCATGTGTCTAACCTCAGTCATTTACAGGTTCAAGTCACACATGCCTGCAGACACACAAGTACTTATATGACTTCTGAAGTCGTGAAAGCATGTTACTTCACACATATTTGTAATAACAGGTGTACATCAAGTGATTCTGTTAAATTACTCATTGTGTGCTTAATTTTTTCTTTATCTGAATTTTAGGTTATAAAGCTACTGGGGACAGAGAAAGGGAAGAAAAACAAAACTAACCTGATCTTCCTGGCAGGAAACAGAGTGTTGAAGTATGCTGAGAAAAGCTACAGCACAGAGCGATCATTGGTGTCTCTCCTGAAGTAAGTCCAAATTATCAAAACATCACCAATGTGAGCTGAACTCATTCACAAAGTTTGAAATGAAAAAATCCATGTCATTGCCCTACAGAACTGGACCTGATGAGCATGTTGAAGCAGTTGACAAGTTACAGAAGTCTGTTAAGCTACTACAGAAAGTAAGACACTGACAAGCAAATCCTTCAGCTTGTGACAAGCAATGTATCACGTATATGTTTGCTGCAACATAACACATGGCAGATCCCTAACCATAATAAAAATATCATTGGCAGACCAACTTGAGCCTGCTGGGAGACGTGGCTGTCCTACAGTACAAGCATCAATATGAGTATTTCAGAAAGAAAATAGTGTCTTTTTCTCTTTCTACAGAAAAGAGGGTGACAATAAGTTCATGAATATTATTGCCAATGAAATAAAAACAGAGGTAAAATAATAAACTGACTGCTTAGTTCTTGGTGTTTGCAGTTAAATATTTTTGTTAAGCCTCGTTTTGTCTGCTCTTAGGAAACTTTGATTTTCCTGACTGTTGGAGAGGAGAAGGGACCTGGTTTGTTTGTGCTGGCTGGACCCAGTGGACCGGTGGCTGAGATGGGACCGTGGTAAGAGACACCCCCACATATTTATTTAGCCTCTACTTAAAAAAGTTAATGTAGGTCGGTACTGTATGATTCTCTTTGCTCTCCAGGGTGTTAGAGACTCTCCAAGGGAAGGGGGCGGGCAAAAACGGACGTTTCCAAGGCAAAGCCAACAGCCTGGCACGGAGAGCAGAGGTGGAGGCTTTCCTGCAGCAGCACTGCAAACAGCGCACCACAGAGGAAGAATAAACCCAGCAATGACTCAATACAGTATTTTTTATATGATGGGAAAAGATACTTACAATAAGGATAGTTTACCTGACTGTCTTAGCTATTCATAATAATAATAATGACAAATTATTGGTTTAACGTTAAATGTCTTAAAGAACACATGCCAAGAAATTGATAATTTGTGAAACTGTATATAATTGGGACTTCTGTACAATATGCATTGTACATATCTGAATGTTAAATGTCATGGGCTGTTTGTAACACTTTTTATATTGTTAACTGCAGTTTTAGACACACTAATCATGTATTTTTCCTGACTGATAAAACTGACACCAACACCTGTAAAATAATGTTTTAATATTTAATTTGAAAGATGTAATACAAAAAATACAAAAGACAAGACACATGACTATTGGTAACTAAAATCTTCCTTACGTTTTCTTTGGCAGGATTACTTTGAGTGAACAAAAGTATAAAAAACTCTTGTGCATTGTAATGTAATCAAATACTGTCCTGTTATAAATACTCCCTTGGTGTAACTTCTGGTTAATTGTTGTGAATCACCAAAATATTCAGTACTTTACAATAATGTGCAACCAATAGAAATTACAGTACAGCACTGTTGTATTGGACTGCGTTGAAATGTACATTTTCTCATCACTCAGTAAGTGTGTGTGTGTGTGTGTGTGTGTGTGTGTGTGTGAGTGTGAGAGTGAGAGTGATAAAAGGCAGTGGTTTAGGAACAAATTACAAATGTATTGCTAAATATCTGTCACATTTGTGGTGTAGCACACACAGAGCATACCTCCTCACAATTTGACAGCATCATCATCATCTGGCCCATAAGAGTAAATAACTGAGCGTTCGCGTCTATTTGGAACCACCTCATGATGTTTAGGTTATACTAGGTGGACAAAATGATTTCGGATTTTATGACCAATATTCTTGTCCGTCCTTACCGGATGGCGAGGAAGAGAAGCACTATGGTGAGGATGATGAGTCCGATGAAGAGGCACCTGAACCTTCTCCACACAATGAACTTCATGGTCTTACATGGGTTGGTGAACCAAAAGAAGGAAGTTTCTGGGCGTCTGATGGTTGTAAAATGAAGAGTGTATTGGTTTATGTCACCTGCAAAACTATGCCTTTTCTTATCTAACTGCCAGTTAAGAAAAATGGATAGATACGTTTTGAGAGATCCAATCTGCAGAATGTACAAAAGGGTGTGTTTCATTCGACTGCAGGTTCTTACTTGGGAGGGTCCAGTTTTGGGTTCATGTTGGGTTCGTCCCTGCCTTTTGCTGCAGGTCTCTCATCTGCATCTTTTTCACTTACAATCTCCAGTGTCATCTCAACTTTGCCCTGTTAACACAAGACGAGCAAACGTAACAATGAGAACCTCTGACAGTTTTGGAATATTTGGAGTATATAACAGGATAACATGTCCAAATTCAGAAAAGACGGTTGCAGTTTCCCACTGCTGTTTCTCATTTTAAGTGAAATGAGTCTAAATGCGGGAACCCATCTGACCTAGAAGAACAAACCTGAGGGGAAAGTGCTGACTTTGTTCTGTCAGTCACTCTTTAGCAGGCTGGAAGCATGAAAGAACTCAGTTGTGCTGAATTTTCTTCCCAACCAACCCCTGTCATTCATTCATTTGCTTAATAGTACAGGTTTAACAAGTCAGTTTACCTCAAAATATGCAGCCATCTATCTATTGGTGTACCTTCTATTCATACTTACACCCAGGACCTTCTTTCCATCCTGTTCGATGGAGCAGGGCCACCAGCCTCTGACTGACTTCTGAGCAAACAGAGACTTAGCATGCTCTGTCTTGTGTGGAGCTACCAGTTCCACATCATCCATCATCTTCAGAGAACACTTCTCTGGGGTCTTGGCAGGAGCAACCATGTTGCGCAAATCCAGCTCCAGTGTGCCTGGGATCGCAGAGGATTATACTCAAAATGTCATCATTTTGAAAAAGGTGGTCTCTTGGTAAATCAAAGACTTGAAACACATTTTCTTGGTTTAACTAACATAAAAACTATCTCACCAAGGTAATCGTCCAATGAGAATTTGTCGTTATCCCAGATCTGAACAATTAGCTTGGGGGGAATCCTAAACTCTGTTTTGTCAAGACTCCAGAAGTGCTCCTGTTGAATAAAGAACATTCGATTTCAAGATCACAGGCCTTATTTTTCCATGTGTACAATATTAAAATGGTCCCTATTTCATTTTAAGCCAACTAGTCTACAGTCCAGACAAACCTCACCTTCTTGGACACGAGGCAGAGTTGTTCTGCAGGCAGGTAGTCAAACTCAAAGACGAACCTCCAGTTGAAGTTGCCATCTCCGTCCAGAGACCTGTAGTGGACTTCAGTCTTCTGCTTGTCCTCCTCCATGCCTGGCATCCAGCTGGCAAAGGGAACAAGGTGTGAGCATCCGTTGTCTAGTCCCAAATGGTTCCACATTAACCTTCTGCTAATTGACATATCATCCATACCCTTTGACATAAGTGTCACTCATGTGTTCTCCTGTGATGCTGGTCTCATCTAAAGTCACATCTGTGGTGTTCCAGACGACCGCCCGCAGGAAATACCTGGACATTCAAACACAATGAACGTTAACTCTGCATCTGATGTGACAGGTGATAAAGTACAGTAGTGCTGCACGGCGTTTACTTCTTAGGCTTGCGTGGTGTGATGTCAAAGGGAGGTCCAGGGGGTCCAATGGTTTTGGGGAAAACATCCACCCACATCTGAAGGCTTCCCTAAATTAATGTAACATAGGTTTTACAAATTGTCTGCATTAGGGTGGATGTGGACATATACAGATACAGTATGTGTGAGCTGTGACATCAGACCTGAGAGAGAGTAGGCTGGAAGTTGCTGTAAAGGGTCCTGGTCTCCACATGTTCAGGGACAAGTCCCTGTTTTCTGAGTACGTGCAGACAGAGTCGTTCTTGGGCCGGACCCATGTGCTCATGAATTTCCTTGTTGTTCTCTGGATGTGAAAACATTTTGAACCTTAATCAGACTTATTATACCAGTCGAGTGAGATGTGGGAAAAAGAGTCAGTCAAGAAATGTCAAGCATTCAAAGAATGAATAAAGTTTTGAGGTCTTTAGTTTGTGTTATTACCAAAAAATGATAACCACATTATACCTGCTTGCATCATCATGTTAGTATAGTCATTATGAGCATTTTAGCATGCTGACATTCTATCACACTCATTTGCTGTATTACAATTTAAAACCATTGACATTACCAAACTGAGCCAGCGTGTACTCTTTGCCATTGAATATGAGTGAGTTGCCGTTGTCTTCAGTCCTGGGTTTGGACAGGCCTTTTAGACGAGCCAGGTTCTCCAGAATCTGAGACGGCTTCAGCTGGTCCCGCCACTGGTTGATACCAGAACTGAAATGGCAAGAGAGATAAATCAAAGGGAGGTTAATCCTTCCTGCATGGTTTCCTCATGTCTTCCTCAGCCCTAAGATTGCCCACACCCATATTTCCTTACATGCAGTAGGTTTGTGGCAGGCCACAGTAGGAGTTGTATCGGGACAGGAAGCGGTTCTCCAGGTCAATCACTGTGTCACCGACCTTCTCGTCACGGCTCAGGAGATCATAGTCATAGACAGAGATTTTCAGGTCCTTGTCCTGGGGCAGGAAACATGTCATCTCAAACATCCTGAACAAAACAGGAGTGTTTGAGAAGTGAGAAGGTGCACTGGATGATATGGTCTAGCTTTTATTCTCCATTGCTTAGATTTATCCGTTCATAACATTTACCTTCCAAACACAGGGCTGATGGTATTGGGTAAGTAATGATCTCTGTCGTCAATTGTATTCTTTCCCAGGGATATCTTTATGTATGGATCACACTGAGCAGAAGAGAGAACACAAGTTCATCCAGAAGATGTTGACTGGGCCACGTTTGTCGAAATCTGCTGCTTTTATTGCTGGTAATACAGATTCATGCTCACTCTGCCATTGTTGTCTTTGGGCTGCAGGTCTATGGCCCGGACCACATAAATCCTGACCAGACACTCCTGAGGTCCACTATCTGGCAGCTCTCTGAACTGACGGGGAGGAGGAGCAACACCTGGGTCGTCTGAAAGAGGGTACACCTTGAATGAACCCTGCGGGTGCAAGAACAAGCAAATTAATCAACCCGGATTAGCTACGATACATTTTTTTGCGCATTTTTTATAGTATGTAAATCAAGTGTTTACTAAGTGTTCTGAATGGTGTCGAAACTACCTTCAACTCTCCAACCACAGTAGGGTCGTCGTCCCCATTTTCAGGCTTTCCTCGCTGCAGTTTGAAGGTGCTGCAAAAGTCAGTCAGCCCTTTGAACTCTGTGACATCCTCCAGTTCGAAATCATACACCTGAAAAAACAAAGTCATATTCAAGTCATCTACAGCTCAATAGTGAAGCTTCTGTACACAGCGATGATCGTTATTTACACAAGGGAATTAACACTGTAAAGGGTGTCGTGTGGGGGGAAAAAAGCACACTTACTTTGAGGGTGTCGTATCCTTTCTTAAGGTAAGGGCCGCATTTCTCTGACTCTCCAGTTGAAGCGTAGAATTTACTCCACCAATCAACTGTCTCTTTTTCCTAGAGAAGTAATTGCACAGTTGTAATCTTCATATACATGGTTCCCTGCATTTGGCATAAGAATCTGAAATCTATTGTTTGCACTCACTTTCTCAACATGCTTTGGAGAAAGGAGATGCGGTGTGACATAAAACATAAAAGAAGTCACAAGTACATACACATACATACATACATACATACATACATACATACAGCGGTAACATTAATGCAAAAATACACAAATACAGTTCACACAATAGGCCAATAGGCAAATATTGGCATGAAAGTGAAACAATGAATGAAGTGAAGGAAAGGTTTGTAAGGAGATCCTCCTTGCTATTTTCATGATTGACAGAAAATCTGAAAACAAGGGCGTAACAAAGGGCGGTGTAACTGCATTAAGGGCCCTGGGCCACTAGGGGGCCCACTAACACCACCTGTCCCTTCACTTGTGACATGGCAAGGTGGTTTAGTGGTATCCATACCTGCCTTGAGTGAGACCTGTGAATGTAGTGTGAATGTTTTCACAATAATAATGAATCAGAAGAATAAGAACCCTCCTTTCTCTCACAGCATTTATTATTGAGTAATATGTTTCTTGTCTGGCACCTGTGAGACTTGAGTTTAATTCCTGACGTTATATTTAAAAGGAATAGTTTGATATTAAGTGAACAATCATATTGTTACGTTTGGACAGTGGCAGGTTAGCTGTTCCCCCCTGTTTCCAGTCTTTATGATAAGCCAATTGGCTTCAGGCTGTAGCTTCATATTTAGCGTACAGACTGAAAGCTGAACCATAACTGTCATGATGTTGCTGGAAGAACAGTTTTAAATATTCTACATAAAGCAAAAGTTAGACATTTAGGGAAAGGAGTTTATTTAATTTCCTACCAAGAGTTAGATGAGAAGATTGATACCGTGCGAGTTAGATGCCTGGGGGACTTATTTGCTACAGGGCCCATTTACATGTTACGCCCCTGTTGTGAAAAAGATGATGAAATGTCATCATTAAATTAGCGTTGATGAAATTAAGTACAAAAGCAGTTATTGTGACAATGCCCACACAGATTAATGGCATTGTCACATCGTTATGAGGCCTTTGTCAAGCCTGCCGTAGCGTTGTGGATTAAGTGATCTCAGCCTCCCAGTGTCATTGGTGCCCAGCCTAGTAAATTATCAAGCTATAATAAGTAACCATACATACAAAGTAGGAGGTAGGGGAAGCCATTTTGTTGACAGCAGCTGACATGCTGTACATGAACTGTAAGCCAGAGTAATAAAGTTTGTCAAATTTGACTCGAGTCAAATTCTGTACTTCTTAGTAACAAGTGGCAACTTAATGTGTGTTTTAGAAAGAAAAAATAAATGGACAAGTCATTTTGTGGTAGAGCTTACCTGTGCTTCTAGCAGAGATCTTTTCTCCTCCATGTTAATAGAGTCATGTTTGGAAGGGGAGGCCATCATCAGAGCCACTGTAAATAGTAGAAGGACAACATGAGAATAAGGCTTTTTGTCTCTGTGTTCATTGTATCAGAATATTTTTTTTTATTATTTCGTATGCCTCATTACTTTTGGAGGACATGGCTCCCTCTGCAGTGATGACATATGGGTCGCATCTAAACTCCTCCAGAGTAGTGATGGTGCACTGACCCACCACAGGCTTCCTGCCAAATGGACGGTGGTCAATCACCTTCAGCACAATGGGAGGTGTGTACATCTCATCCTTTGGAAGGAGCTGAATGGACGGTGTGGAGAAGAGGTCAGAAAAAAATTGTATTGCGTAAAAGCTGAAAGACTTTTTTTTAAATAAAGTAAGGAAGTTAGTGTTTCTAATGCAGAAGATTGACATTTTTCATTTGATTTTGGCTTATATTTCCCCTGTTCAATAGCTTTAAACTTCTTAAAAACTTTTCAACTCCATTGTTGCTCCTTGTTTGCTTTGGTTCTTCACACACCCCTAGCTTGAGTAACACTGCTATTACCACTTTGATGAAGAGGATGGAGCTGGGGAAGTTTGGGCTCTTTTTCATATTCTTGATGACGGCCGACTCCACCCTCTGCCCTCCACACTCCACCACCAGGCTGGGGGAAGACACTGAGGCCAGCTGGTACGGCTTCATGTTCCTCAGGCCCCACGCTAGAATCTGGATACACACAGAGGAGAATGTAGAGACATTATATATGGTATATCAGTTGGTGGGGAAAAGTGTGTAGGGTTGTGTGTTACCTCTACAGCAGTAAGCTGCACCACCGGCCGGATCCCCTGAGGAACCATGTAGAGGTTCTCTGCTCTCTTTCGGGGAACCAGGGGAAGTTTGCCGGACTACAAAGAGAGAGAGACAGGATAATATGGATTTTGCCAATATTAATGTTTTTACCAGTAACTTAACATTTAATCACACTGGAGATCCACCTCTCAACCCCTCATGTATCTACGTCAGTCTGCCTATGATAGAGGTTGTAGTAATACGTTATTTTATGAAGTCAAACCAGGCAAAGAAAGCATAGTTGTGTTTTAAACACAGTGAAGTAGCCTATTATCCATTACTTTCAGGGCAAACCTTGTCTTTAAGGATGAGTTCAGCAGCCAACAGTGCCTCCCCCGCCTGTTGACCTTTCTGGATGATGGGGTGCCACAGCAGTTTGGGTGTCTGATCAATGCCTGGATTCAACTTCACCACTGGCGTGCAAACACTGCGGCCCAGCAGCTCATCCTTCCCCTGAGCAGGAGATAACATGCCAGTTATATTTTTACGCCTTTTGCTGATGTTGTTATTTGATTAGAGCACCAGTGTTAGATGTATTATAAGATACTTCATTAAGTACTGAAACCACGCATGTTAGTTGTACAAATGCTTTCTAAGTATGTCTGCCACAACCTACCACTTGGTCATTGTCATAGAACTCCACTACAACATCCGGGGGGCGTTTAGCAATGCTCTGGGGATCTCCATAAATTTCCACATCATTGAAAATCAGAGTTTGGTCCCAGGTTGGGTTCAGTGTTGCCTGCAGCTTCTCTGTTGTCTTACTAACATGCAGGAAGGAAATGTGCGCATACGGATCTATGAAGGAAAGAAAATGGTTAAATGGTCATGTTTTGTCTACAGCCATTTTTGCATTGAGACTCATCTCATTATAAATCTAACACTTGAAATTCATAGGCAGTGTTAATATTGATATTAAAAACTAATCTTATCATATTTTTGACCTCCAAGTGGACTTTTACCAGAAAAACCATCTTTGTCCATAGATGCCATGTTCCGTGCCTGATAGACGTAGACCCGGAGATGGTACACATGTGACTCTGTGGAGAAAAAGTAACATTATTCACTAGCATGTGTTTATGTATATTTGTTTGTATGTGCATGATCATTCATATGCGTCACTATATGCATCATTCACCGTCAAAGGAGCAGGACACAGTGGGCGTGTTGGCACCAAACAGCTTGGTGGCATCTATCTTTGATCCTTTCTCTTTCTCGTCAGTATCACCATGCAGAGGAAACCAAAGCGGACATCTCAGAGCTTTTACCTGTTCATGCTAATTAAAAACACACCATGGCACTGTAGACGTGTCTAATACATAAGTAAATATTTGAAAGAATTTTAAGACTCAGTGAACTTAGATCCGGTTCACACTTTTTTGCCAGCCCTTCCTCTCCTGCTTATGTGTACAGATACTTGAATGTTGAACTATCTCTATGAAACCAGACCCTGACCCAAACAAGCGCTTCAAATCAGAATAAAACATTTATTTTCCCTTTCTGTGCTTACCAACGCCTCTTCCAGTTTGAAGATGGCGGATGCTCCAAGCCGGTCCTCTGGTGCCATCTTTCGCCTCCAGCGCCTTCGACGAAATGTATCTGCTGAACACTCCTTCCTGTGGAAATTCCAGCCAATCAGAGAAGAGAATTCCCAGCCTTCGGGGTCGCCTTGGTCCCGCCTCTGTGAGAAAAAATGAAAAGAGATACAATCATTTGTAAGGCAAGATTATATGCTGTGAAATAAAACTGGTATCCAGAGACGCAAGGAAATCAGCGTCCTATACAAAACAATTTTTTATGGCATCAATATACAAATAATGGTACAGTATATGCAGCACTACTGCATATACTTTTGTTGTCTTAAGCAGACCTCCACAACTCCTCCTGCAGGGAGTGCAGCTCTCTTGCGAAGTCGAAACAGCCTTCTCCTGCGATGGATGTGGTACACTTTCTCTGCAGGGACCCAGGACCGAGGCTTGGGAATGGTCACTCCATACTCCCAGCCTATACAGTGCACACACACACACACGCACACAATTTTACTTTGTTTTAATGTAGTTTGGATACAAGAACATATTGTTTAAATTTCACCATGTGAGTTTAATCTATTATCATTATAACCTAGCAAGGAGAGATGAGTGATTCAGAGCCCTGGAAAAATCAATCAATCAAGAACTGTAAATAAGAAACATTGAACACAATGTAGTTTATGCCTACCGCCTGCTTGAAAAAAAACTACTCTCTTGATTTAAACTGGTGAGGTAAAATGTCTGCACCTTGATCATCCACGGCTCTGTTGTCATCCACACTCCACTCGTCCTCCCACATCCAACCTGGAGGACAATCAAACTCTCCAGGGTTACGGCTCTTCTCTCCATTCTGTTCAAAACAGAACCTCAGTTAAGTGCACAAGTTCAGTTTATAATTTGTTGATTTTCTTCATGTGTTTTGGCCTACTTATATATTTTTAATGGCTTATAGGTTACTCTTCCATCATAGGTTTTTGGTGGAAACCTGAGGGGAAATAACAGAGAACAACTGCCACCAAAGTCCAGAAAGAGTGAGGTCTGGGTGGTATTCATGCATGTCACAGAGACAAGGACAAATGTTATCTGTGTTTGTGTGATATTTAAAGCCACCCTGCACATTATTTGCATGTTAGTGTGATGTTCTCACCACATCGGTGAAGGGCTCGGAGGCGGCCTTCCACTCTCCGCCAGGGAGGCGAGTCTCGTTTTCGAACACCTCGTCCATGAATTCAGTGTGTCCTGCGTCTGCCTTTGTTAATAGACTGAAACACAAAGTCAACCATATGTACCATCTGTGTGTGAAATGTGACAACACATTTTACAAAGGCTCCTTTGAGCTACAAAGTGTGAAGTTTGGCACCCTCCACTGGTAGCATAAAAAAAAAAACAAAAAGAAAAAAAACACATGACATCCTGGCCCACTAATGCATGCCACAATTTTTGTAAAAAGGATATTAGTGCAGTGTGAGATAGAGGAAGAGGTTTGCATGCTTTGAAATGTGTTTACATGTTGGGAGGAACTATTGACCATACCACAGTAATAGCTTTTATTCAAATCAAGTGTGTGTTGCTCTTGTGACTCCACATAGGCAACTTTACTTTTCTACATTATAGTAGTTGACTTGACACATGGTGTTCAAATGGGTGACAAATTAAAGAGAAAAGAAACAAAGATATTGTCCTCTCATGCCCTGTATGAAAGAATGCACAGCTGTTATGTTTCTCCACTTTAGTCACCCTTTTCCTTTATTTTGTCACTAGTCTGTACAGAGTAGACATACAGCTGTTAGCTCCCAAAAGTGTACCGATAATGTTGGCATAGAAAACCAAACAATTATGCAGGTAAATTTGGAGTCAGGGTTGAAGTGCAGAGAGTGGTTGTACTGGTGTTGACAGAGGTAGATTAAAAAAATGAATGTAAAAAAACTTTACTGGCACAGTCTGGTACCTTTTCATTAAATCATGGACTATGGAGTGAGAGGAATGTAAAAAGTAGAGAGCAGACGTAGCCCACTTTCTCTACTTAAGTTTGCGCAGTCCACAGAATGTGTGTGTTCAGTGGGGAAAACACACATTCAACCCATATCATTTAGAAGTGCAACTTCAACAAACTTTCTCATAAATGTAAGTAGCCTGAATCCTAAAATAACAAATCAGAATGTCTTCCTGCCAAAGATGCCAAATGCTCATCTCAAGTTATACTCACGCTTTCTCTGGATCAATGAACCAGTCACTTTCCCACTCCCAACCTTTTGGGGGCATGAAGTACTCTTGTTTCAGCTTCAGTTTTCCAGTTACATCAGAGTATTTGTAGGGTCCTAACAGCCCTGGGGTCCCCCACTTTCCAAACACCTTGGCCTGGTTCTCGTACTGTAATGCACAGGAGGACATGTTTAGTTTAAGGTGCTGACTTGACTGTTGGCTCTGAATAATCTTCAAAAAGCCATTAACAGTTTTTGGCTATACTTTGTGAATATAGAAAAAGGCCTTTTGTTTTTTGTATTGTGAGAGATATGCTGTGACCATTATATTTAAGTGTGATGTACCAGCTCAGCAAACACACTGAAGGTTCCCTCAGAGAAGGAGTTGAACTTCTTCTCATTTGCAGACAGACCCATCCACATGTTGACTCTAATCTGAACCGGCACCTTCAGGCCCTTGTTCTTGTCCATGGGGTACTGAGGGGAACGGAAAAATACATAAATTAAAAACTCATGAGCATTATTATTTCAGACAAATTGATTCTAGTGCAGTACCTTTAAGCTTTTTAAACAAGCACTAAAAGCTGTTCAGAAAAAATCTAATACAAATTTCAAACCTCCTCTCATTTATTTATTTATACTTCAGATGTGTACCTGTAAAAACACAGTCTGCGTCTTGCCGCAGTGTTGACCACAGGCCTGCTCACTGTGTGTGGAGAAGAGGATTTGGTGAGCGGGGATGCGACTGTAGGCCACCCTCTTCTCACCCCGTAACATCCAGATGATCACATCAGGCATGCTGTTCTGGGGCTGGACACAGTGTTTTTGCCTGGGTTAATGGAAATATATTTAAGGTCCCCTTTGGCCAAAGTGCATTTTCAAATAGTCAAGTGCTTGCTGTGTACGTACCTCCTCAGCCAGGACTTTAAGTTTGTCCGCCCAGGACTCTATGTCAGACAGAGTGTCGCAGATCTCTCTGGCCTCCTCTCTCATGCGTCTCGCTCCTTCCTTGATGGCGGTCAAGCCGCTGTCTCGCAGCTTTTTGATTTGGAGGTCCAGAGATGTCAGGTTGGAGCGCCCCTCCAGCTCAGGCGTTGGGAAACTGGAGGAGAGCAGAGACACACAGTCAAAACAATGCTCAAACTGAGATTATACTACATAATTACCCTGTAAATGATTTCAGTAAATCCTTCTGGGTTTACTTCTTATGGCTATTCTTGTTTAATTTCCTTTTTTGAACTGAACACATTTTCCTTCCTCTTTTTGCGATCATCTGATTTTTTTAATCCATTAAAAGATTCACAGAAAACAGAAATTATCTTGCTTTAATTTTTTAACAACACCTTATTCCTTTATTTACCTTTCTAGGTCTTCAATCAGCTGATTGAGCAACTTCAGCCTCACCTCTTTAAGTTGGTTGTCAGAGACTTTTGCAGAGATGGCAGTTTTAAATGCCTCCAGGTTGGATTGCTGCAATAACAACAAAACAGGGGTGAGGATACACTCCTATCTTGAATCTCTGTGACTGACTCTCTCACTGGCACATGTACACACACACACACACACACACACAACAAACATTAGTACATAACGTTTTAATGGCTGCAAACCTACAAGCAGTAAATCATAAACTCTGACACAAATTAAAGCAATCCATCTAAGTTTTGGAGGATTACAGAGGATAATGCAGTGTTACCAGGTGGTGACTAATGTAGAGGATGATGTTGACAGAGTCCAGGCGGTGGCTGATGTCCTCCCAGAGTGAGGTGACCACAACCACTGGCTTAGTGCCCGCCCAGGGCAGGTAATAGTAGTGGTTACCTAGAAAAATTACACACCAATTACAAATCCCCTTGTCAAGAAAGCAGTTTTAAATGAAAGCTTTAAATGTGTCTCTAGTGCATGAACAGATCAGATCAGTAGCTTCCACACCTACCATCAAATACAGCACAGGTATACTGAGTGGTGGAGGCCAGTGGTTTGCAGGTGGTGTCCAATTTGTTGCCATAGTTACCGATGCTGACCTCAAACTGGATTGGCTCTCCTGGTTCCTGTAACATGGAGGCGCTGTGGAAGACTGCACACAGACAGTACTTCCTCCTCCTCTGGTACTTCTAATGTAGGGAAGAAAACAGAAGAAGGGAGAAAGGAAGGAGGAGGAGGAAATATTCTTAAACAAACTCAAAGTTAGTGTCATTCTGTACAGACTGAAGCACACTTGTCAGGTATCACTCAGTAGATAAATAGTCACAATACCTGCACCACCAGGATGTCATCGCTGTGGATACTGTCTATTGTTTTGTCCGCTTTCCTGTCTAGCTTAGTGGACAGCTCAACCAGGATCCTGCCCCTGTATGCCACTCCTTCTCCCTGCAAACACAACACATTGATATGAAATGGTGAAAAAACAATAAAGGGGATGTAGGACATGGCTAGAACAAAAGAGAAAGATTACATTTGAAAGTGACTGATAAGATTCTGAAAAATTCTTCATAAACTACCTTGCCATAATTGAGATCCTCATAGGGGTCTGGCAGGCCGGTGAACTCTCTGGGGCTGCCATACAAGTTGACATAGCAGGGCCCAAAGACAGGCAGGAAACCCATCTCAGATTCCCCTGTGTTAGCTGTAGAGGAATGGAAACAGACTTAACCTCTTTAGGATTAGACTCAAGATTAGCTAAGCAAAGCTTTGATGTTAGTATTTCAGTGCTGCTGCATTTGAAGCGGTGGGGATGGTCATATTGAGATGGAAACAGTGAATGCTGGGTAAGCAAGTGGCAGGCACTATGACAAACACACAGGAGAAGATGAAGAAGCCTAGAAAGCCCCCTGCCAGGAGGCTGTTATAACCCTTAACTTAACCCTTTCTGGCAGTAAGCCTTTAGAACAAGCTTCTCCCATTTGCCAACAACAACAAAAGGGTTAAACATTTAAATCCTTATACTAATAAAACAGAGCACAGAACACCTTTATTAGCAATGTGCACACAAAGAGTTTCATCTATTGAGCAAATGAACATGCACAACATGCTTCATGCGGGCAAAAAAGAACACAGTTGAACCTTCAAACGGCAGTATTTCCCCAATTCCCGCATGTTCCTCTATTCCAGGAGAAAAAGGACAATTCAAGTACCATTTAGAAGAAATCTACAAATAATACCTTCTATCTCTCCACCAGAAGAGGCTATCTTGGCCAGGTTTAGGTATGTGGTGCCAATAGCATCATTTCCTGTCAAACAGTCCCTGCAATCACACACACACACACACACACACACACACACACACACACACACACGCACACACACACACACACACACACACGCACACAGCTGACCATACTGTGGTACACATTCTCAACCCCAAATAACTAAGGACAACATAACATTCCCTGTTCTTGAAAACAAAATGTCTGCTAAAATCTCTTAAATACAATTTATTCAAATCTTGCTTGACTTACCAATCAAAGACTGTGAGTTTGACACGCTCACACATAGAGGGGAACTACAGAAAATACAAGAAACAGGTTTAAAAAAGTGAGACTGAAAAATTCATTCATGTCAGAAAAAGCTTTTCATCCTTAGGACTTCTTACCTTTACTTGGAGGTTCAGTACTTGGTTCCACTCTGGGTTTGCATTCTTCTCAATGATCTGAGTACACAGCTGGAGAGACAGAAAAACCACACATGAGCTTTCCCTCTGTTACACAATGTAATATCCAGCATGCTTACATTAAACACTGTAGCTAAACAGAGATAAATGATCAGGAACCTTTGTGCCAGCGAAACGAGCCTCTACGAAGGGATCCACCAGTTTCTTCTTGTTTTCATCTCCTCCAAAAAAATTTTTCATGTTCTGGATGAATGCATCATCCACTGAAATGAGCAAGAATTAATAAATTAATCGTATTTAATCATTAAATCATAATGTATTTAACAGTATTACAACATACTCTACTTGCTTTTATTAGTTTTGGCAGCCATAAAATGGAAAATAATTAAGTTTCAACAAGCTCAACATCATCTTGTGTGAACCAGTATTATTTATGTGCCGTGTGGTTCATATGACATTTCATTTGTAACAAATATAAGATCATTACTACAGCTTCTCTTACTCTGGGGAATGTCCTCAGCTCTGAACACCTTCAGTGACAGGGTGGCCCATCGCAGAGTCACACCAGCTGGCAGCAGCAGATTACTCTCTATGTCATCCTGATCATCATTTGACTCCCTCTTCTCCACCTACAGTGTGTGAGATAGAAAGAGCATAAAAAGACTGCATGAGAGAGAGTGAGGGACAAAGCCACCATATTTACATGAGGATACAGGAAGCTCATCATCTCAGAGCTGTAGTCTGTCAGTCCGTCGTACCGGAGGCTCATCTCCAGTCCCCACTACGAAGAAGCTGACTTTGAGGTAGCCTTTAGCCCCGGAGCTGGAGTCATCAGGGTCATTCAACAGCAGCCACTTCCTCATGACACAGTGGGCTGCAATAGGACACACACATATAAATACACCACATAAAGAACACACGAATAGTCCATTAATAAATCACTATCAGGTACAATGTATGGGTAAATGAAAACGCACTTCATACCTTATGCTTATGTGTACAGTATTATTCCCTCTCAAAGCCATTGTCATAAAGTAAAATTAATAACAGTTTTAACTGAAAAAATTAAGTACATTTTGGTGCAAATGATCATGAGGCCTAATGTACATTTAAAAAAAATATTACAGCTGTTTTAAAGATAAATTAGAGATTTTTAAAAAATTGCATGTTACCAAATGTATCACACTACAGAAAGACGTACTCTGAACAGACCACAGATACAAGCCAATGAAGGGTCAACTAAAAATAATACTATAATAACCCTGTCACATTCTGAGGACACCCAAATCTGTGGTTTGTGACAAGCTTACCTGGTTCACCATAAACATAACCAACGTCCACCTGTGTGAGAGAGCAAGACCAGATCAGCCAGACTCTTAAGGCATTAACCAACCCCCTTTTTTTATATTAACATTTATGTCAAGACTAAATGACACCAGGTACCTTGAATTCTCCCATGAGACTGTCAGCCCTCAGTGAACAGGAATTATACACCTGCAGAGACAAGTGCAATAATTTACACTTTGTATACTTATACATATTGATTGAGGGTAGGACCTCAAAATCGACTTGTGTGTACTGACCCGGAAGCTGATCTGCTTATCAAACAGATCTGATGGTAGCATGTGGACATTGTAGAACATCATCTGCAAAAATACAAAAACAAAAAAATCATAGAAAGTTTCAGTGAAGATAGACAACAAGGAATACATTGAAAGTGGACATCCAAGCACATCATTGCAGTTTTGGATGGCTTAACCCTAAATCTTGCTAAATTCTTTAAAGTGTGAGATCAATAGAATCAAAAGGAACACATTATTTGTCCATTTCACATGTCTGTTGTCTCACTGTGTAAGAGTTAAGCGAGAGTACCTCGTCAAAGAAGGGGTTGTTTCCCCTCTTGGTCCTTGTCCTGTGAGTCTGTCCACACAGATTAACCTTCACCACTGGATTGATGTTGTTACCAGACAACTGACGGGCCTCAATGATCCGGACACGAATCTGACAGACAAATAGTATCACAGTATCATTGTGGATGAATGTATATCATTCATGACGGTCAATGACAGCATCTGATTCTGACCACGAGCACCTCTATATATTTAAATACCCTGTAGACTTATAGATACATAACTTGACTAAACCTAAACTAACGAGAAATAGCTGTTGTGTTGTGAAACTAACTAAGTAAAAAACCTCTTTAGAAATGGAAAATAGTTCTGTATCCTTGCAGTTTGTAATGTATTTTGCTGTAATTCATGCCAAAAAAGTGATATATACTTTTCAGCTTTTGCCCATTGTTTTCATATTGCTGTTTTTTCAAAACATCTGGACCATTTTAAACATATAAATTGATCGAAGGATATCAAAAGCAACCCGCACTACATAGTTATTTTGTAATGAAAGGAATGCAAGTCATTCTTGCTTATGATCTTGTTATCTTTAAACACACACATCCATTTCAGGGTTTTTCATACGTGCCATTAGACAAGTAGCTGAATAAAGCAATGCATGCAGTCAATACCACTAAGCAAGACAGATTGCACCATTTTTCCACCAGAATTGCATAATTGTTCTACAAACAAAAATGTATGCCATCAGAATAATTTATAAGATTACATAACAAATCCAACAAAAAGTGCTTGATTTGAACAGGTTCTGTTCTTAATCTGCATATTAAAAATGTAGATTGGCGCAGTAGTTGTTGGTCTTTGTTGATAACCGTGTAGTTCTTTATGAAACTAACCTGGAAGTCCTGAGGTTTATTGACTAGTCGGTGGCGATTCTGTGTCCTGACCAGCCGCTGGCAGAAAAACATACCAGCATCCACTGTGGCATCTCCTACTTGAGGGTCACTGGGGTTCATTGCGGCATTGGCTGGAGGATCATAGCCAACCACAAGGTTGATGGTAGCCTGGTAAGGAAATTATTGACTAGTCTATTATTTCATGTATTTATTTAAAAAGGAAAAAAACATTTCCTGTTGCTTATATTTTAAAATTCTTAAAGAATGAACTTACTCCAATATTCTGTCCAGTTTCATTGACCAAAGGAACATTTCTGGATGGTAGAGATCTCATTTGACCTGAGGCAAGGTCTCTCAAGGATATCTTGGTTGACCCAATGAATCTAATAAAAACACAGCAGGGAAACATTAAATACAGAAATTGTTTTGTATCCACTGTCATATATGGACAAAGTAAATATTAGAAGCATACATCGAAGCATTAGCCTTAGATTCTGTATGATTTTGTCTTAATACTGAGCAGGAAAAGCATCTGATTATTATGCTGCACTCCATTGAAGTAGGGCAAAGTGAGATAAAGAAATTATTCAAAATAATATATACAATTACTTTATTTTAAACAGCTGCATATCAGATTCCCAACACTTAGGTTTATAACACAAATTGTTGGACAGAGTGTTTTTTGGGAGAAGACAGATGGGGACTTATTGTTTTGGCAGCAGTCTGTGAACTACATGAGGAAGGAGGCTGACACAGGAATTCTCCAGGGAGTCAGTGACTCTAAAAAACCGTGTATGTAGCCTCAAATCTGATCGGGTGACCAACAATGCTTGTGTGTGGTTTTCCAATGGCTTCTCAGCAATAATGTTCACAGGATTTGGATTTAATCAAAGAGCCGGTTCAGGTAGGATGTGACTCATCCTCTCTCCTATGAAATGACATAAGCGTGTCTGTGGATGGGGTTTTTACTAGCACAGTTCTGCCAATGGCCTCTAGATCCAAACTATTGACAAAGGTTTGTTAGGTGGTTGAGTACAACTCCTCTGTTTTCAGTTTGACTGCATTCTGATAAGAGCATTTAAATATTGAAGAGTTGTACAGTATGATGGCATGGTATCAAACCAGCAGAGACACTACCCTGAACATGTTCCAAAAGTTATGGAACAACCTATCTGTGAGGGGACAGAGGTACTTTGAACACAAGCAACTGAGAAAAGGGGAAAGAGACAGACAGACACACACACACACACACACACACCCTTCAGCCACTGTTGGTTAACCTGCTGTATGACTTAACAGACTTATTTCTTAGAAAGTGTTTGTTTGGACACAAAGAAGTTTGCATTGTAATTCAGTTACGTGAGGCGTAAAGCTTCTCTTTTACCACTGCGACCCCTCTGTTGCACAAGTACAAAGCCAAAGCTGACAGCTCAGTCTCAGGGTCTGTATTTCACTTACTTATCTTTTCCAATAGTTTCATAGTCTTTCACAATCACGTCTATGTAGGAGCTAGAGTCCAGCCCAGTGCCCTTCAGATCAAACTCAAGCACCTGCAAGACAAGATGAGGGACACACCGTGCATCAGATATGGTGCTTCAAACTGCTGTTGTCCTCAGGAAGCAACATTTTATTAGAGAGCAGAGCCTTTTAAATAATGATTTGCTAACTCAGCTAGTGCAACACAAAACTCCAAAACAGACACATCGCTTAGACTCATCTACATCAGTCACATCATCTATTATATATTATAAATACACACTGTGACAGTCATATGATGCTTGCACAGTATATTCACCATGTGATGTCTAATACTGATGTAAAGTGGGGATATTTTATAATAAATCAATTATTCCGTCTTTCCTTAGCAGCTGATCTAAACTCTGTTAAAAAAAAAGAGTGAGGCAGCGATATATGCATGTTTGTGTGTGTGTGTAATGGAGATTTACCTCATTCCATACAGGATTCAACTCACTGTCAATCGATTTTGTTTTCTTCTTCTCATCTGAAAGTGAAATCATTTTTCTTGGTGAATATTTATTGTTATCCTTTACATTGAAAACACTGTATGGGACATGATTTCTCAAGATTAAGACACACATAGAACCCAAGAATACACGTACAATCATGTTACCCACTTGTTTTACTTGATCAATTTTAGTTGTTACTGTTTTTATCTAAACCGGCACAGTTCTGCACACTTTATGGCAAGAGAGATGTTGGTGTCATTTGGCTGCAGTTTCTGGCTTTAAAGGGAAGAAGGCAGAGAAGCTGCCACACCTGAGGGTGATGAGGATGACATGTGCACAAAGCAAACAGCTGTGATCAAATAGGGCTGATTGCCAGGATAGTTTTTTTTTTAAGGAAGAAATACCCATCGGATACCTGGGTCTGATACCATTTATGTGGATGAAGACTAATTTTCCAACAATTTTAACTCATCGTTTCATTTCATTGCAGCCTTCTTCTGGGCTCCTGTGTGCACACCATCTCCTACAGGTCTTAGCACAGTCCCTACCCAGCTGACTTTGCATCTTGGAAAATGCTGTGACATGTGTGACAGCATTGACATGCTGATTAAGTTTTTAAACTTACTACACTGACACTTATAACCTAAACTTTTTAAATTCTAAATGGACTATTGGGCTGCAAGAAAGCTCAAGAAGTATACTGTATAGTTTATTTATTGCACTGACCACCATATAAATATATAGCAAAACTATTAAGTACACAGAGTGACGTCATACTAGATAAAAGTATAATGTTTGAGTGACTATAAACTTAGACTTATAAACCATTTTGTTCCAAAGACACTTTAAATCTTTCTTTTAGAACAAATGTTAGCCTACAAGTAGACTGTACCCAATTACATTCTATTAAAATGAGACTTACCTTTAAAAATCACAGTGGTTACTGGATCAGGACTTCCAACCTTCTTTTTAGGCAGACTTTTAGCCGATTCTACCACAACCCGCAACATGGCAACAAACAGGTGGAAATAAAAAAAAAAAAAAGAGTAAAACAGTGACTTTGAATGACAGTCTACAGAGGAAAGTCTCGCTGCGGCATCCTCACGGCTCCATCACTGAGGCAGGCGGGGCAGGGCTCGGGAAGTATATCTCCGGCGGGACGGAGGGCGGGTCACGGGGGCTTCGTTACTGCGAGCGGAGGCTTGTGAGCTGCTGCCGCCACCGTGTGAGAGCAGCGGAGGAGACACGATGAACGCAAACCACAGCACCGACACACATGATCTATGTATAGTACAGGGGCTCCATAGAAAAGCCTTTAATACACACAGGCTGCTAGAAGGCTTCATTAGATCCAGAATAAACATACTGTGGCAGCCCCAAACGATTATTTTGTTTAGTGAGTTTAAATATCTTATATTAACTGCAATAAATAAAAAGGTCCTCCACTCTTTGGTTTACACTTCTGCAGGTCAGAGCACCCATCAGAACATTTAGCTGTGGCTCCACCTCGTGGCCTGCACACAGAATTTACTGTAATGTGTCCTGGAACATGAGACATGTTGGAAAGGAACTAAGTACACTTACTCAAGTATCACTTTAAGGTACTTGTACTTTCCATTTTCTGCTACTCTATACTCCAGTACATTTCAGAGGCAAGGATTGTTCTTTCTACTCCACATTTCAGATTAATTATACAAAATATAATTACTAAGTACATTCTGATGTGTTATTATAAGTTAAAATGACATTAGACTTTATTGATCCCAGGGGTGAATTCAAAAGCTACCCAGCAGTATATATATATTACATAAAAATGAGCTCAATCTTCACCAGCTGCAACATTAAAGAGATGTACACAATAATACATAAATAATTATAATCCAGTAATATAATATACACTATTCTGAAATGTTCCATTCTGTGTAATGAATGCTTTTACTTAAGTAAAATTCAGAATAAAGGACGTTTACTTGTAACAGAACATTGTTACTTTTAATACTTGGTGCTCCTCAAGCCAGGAGCTCTGTTTTTTGTTTGTTTTTTTGTTTGTTTTTTTTGTATTTTATACATTTTTTGCTGGGTAATGAAGAACCTGTTTACACCTGGGTGTCTAGGTCACTGAAATGAGTGGTAGAGCAAAAATCTTGCAGTATTTTGGAGCCACTAGAGCAGACCATTTTGCAGCAGAAATGTTGACATGTTATAGCAGGACAAGCACAGGTGTTGCAATACAGTGTATTATAGGCTACTGGTGTGTTTTGGTCTAATATTAGACCAGGTGTAAGGAATTGCCCAGCAGACCACACTCCACTGGGACTTGGGTACCTTCATTAAACATAGTGGGACGCCACTGGATAGCTCATGCTCATTCGAGTGGTAAGCAAAAGTGCTGTGGGTTGCCTGGCAATAATTAAACTGAATCAGTTAGAAGTCTGTGTGGCTTTAAATATATGACAGTATCATTAATTGTTGCATTTACTCTTTTTTACACGTTAAAATATATTTGCACTGGACAATGGATAATTAAAACATTTAATATCGAGGATTTCTGCATAGTCCTCATTATGTTGAAGAGCTGAACTGTCCTTGTGCAAAAATTACAATGTTAACTCTCCTGGGTTCTGACTAACTTTGCCTCTATAAATGATTAATCCACTGAGGGCTTGTCTGTTGGGTTAGTGGCTCTGTTACCCCCGGCAGACCTGCAGTTATTTTGGAAACTCATCTCTCCACGGTCTTCTCACCAGCGTAGTGTTGACTTTCCGCCTCTCGGAGTGGTCAAACACTTGTGACGGATGTCTCATTGATCCGTGGACTTGGACATTCCTTCCCTGTCTGGAGACAAGAAGCTTTGTCTGAGCCAATCGGGTCTGCCTGAAAAGACAGAGGAAGGGATGGAAACAAAGGACCCGCATGTTTAGACTCAGAGCATGGTGAGGACTTCAGATTGGCCTCAGCACTTTAGTAGTTGTTGCATCCTTGTTTTTCACCAGGATACGGAGCTAAAGAGCTCGAAACACGGACCAATCTGGATTCAATCTTGATAACAAAATACAACAGAAAAAGATGGTGCAGTATCTGGTGTTTGAAGGTCTTTAAAGAAGGCATTAAACAGTGGGACTTTTCAGTATGGACACCTTAAGAAACCACAAAAATCCATGGGTGCTTTATGAGACAGAAGTGCCACACAGCAGATTTTGGTGAGTTGTCTTTAGCTTGTTCTTACTTATTTGATCTGACCACTGTTTATCATGTTTGATCTGTTACTGTGTACAAAAGCGTGTGATACAATTTTGCATGTGATATGTAGGCTGTACCTCATAATATTCCTTATTAATATTCATTATACAATTGCTATCCCTATTCTTAACTTGTATGTGATAGTAGATAAATAATAATTCAATATATTCAGGCACAAAGCATCAAGTTCACCATTACCATTACACACCAGTACGTGGCCTCTTACATTTTATTACCTCAATCCTCCTCTTGTCAAACTTCCCAAACTCTTTCAGATACAACAGCCTTTAACACTTCTTTTTCAGCAAACAAATGCCCTTTTATTACTTAATTATTTTACGGTTCCAATAGTTGATTGTGAGAAATGTGCATGATGTAAAGGACCACTCATGCATGTCCCGATGGACCTGGAAATCAGCTCACAATGCTGTGATGTGTGACCCATTGTCCCCGCTTCTAGTCTCCATAAGCAACAGGGCAACACATGAGCTGCTGGTAGTGAGAAAAACTTTGATCTTTTAAACACATCCCCAAAACCTTACTTATTCCTCATCATCGCTTATCCCCCGTTCACAACATTTACCAAATACACACATTAAGACCCATTGTTTAATTTACATATATTCCTATGGCTTCATAATGTGATTTTAAAATGTTTATTTTTTATTTTTTGGATCAGCAGTGTGTTGTCCCAGTGCGTCCACTTGGGAGCGCTGCATTCATTCTGCAGTGAACCAACCACTGACCAGATGTCTTTGACTGGATGGAATAAATAAACAGTTCAAACTCACAAATAAAAACTGAAATAAGTGATGCTAAGACACCAGATTGTCCCTGGTCTATGCTGTAATGCTTATGTTCTGAGTTGTATACCTGCAGATCACAATCCACCTGAGGAGCTAGCTCCGAGGCTGCAGTTGTAAAACTAAGAGTGGCTCCTAACTTAAGAGGAACTCCTTATTTTAAAAACTGTCCAATTGCTGCACAAATTAACATTTCCTTTTAAATATCCATTGCTGTATGGTTCTCTCTGCAGTGATCCAGCCTGTGGAGTCAGTCCTGCAGAGAAACTGAGCCCCGAGCACCTTCAGCTCCTGAGAAATTCATTTACCTGCCCAAAAGCTGGAGCACAGATACATGAACACAGGCCGGAGGGAAGAAGTGGAAGGAACAGAGGAGGAAATGAAGAGCGTGGAATGAAGTTTGAAGAGTTTCGGGAGGTTCTGAGGTCTGTGATTGGTCCAGATGTCGAGGACACATGGGTTGAGAGATTCTTCGGTGAGGTAAGGAGAAATAAAGAGGTGTATTTGTGAAAGTACTGATAACAAAGAAAAGCACATGGGGCCACTGTGAGTCTTTTTCACTGTTTCATATCCAGGTAGATATCAGTTGCAGCGGGCAGGTGAAGTGGCAGCAGTTGTGTTCCTACCTGCTGTTGGAGTACACTGAGAGAGAGCGCGTCTCCATCCCCAGAGCAGCTCTCCTGGACTCCCAGCCGCAGATCAGACACTGCTCTCACAACAAGGTAGAAATCCACCCGTCCAAATCTGGTCAAATAAGGAGGAATCTTTTAAGGGCGCTCCAATGTTTGAACAATTACACTGAAGGCTTAATGGGGGTGCCAGAATTAAAGGCCATGTTGTCATCCTGTTATAGTTTTGAGTAGAGACAGATTAAACCCGCTTTGTGTCAACCTGCCCAGGGACTGCAGATAGTGGCTAAATCTCAAAGCGTCTCTTATATTTGTATGAAATTTACTAAATCTTTTTTTTTTTTTTTTGTATTTGGTACCTGACAAATAAATGTAATCAAGGAAAACATTCTTACATTTAATGTTACCACACCACACCAAACCTTAACCTAACCCCAACCAATCCAACTGAACTAAATACCTATATTTAAGGTAAAAAGGGTCTTAGTGACACGGGTATTATTACCACAGCTCTACAGATGCAATAACAGTATACTGGTCAGTCTTATCATTCTCATCAACTCCCACACAACAGTCCAGCACCAAACAGCAGACAGACAGATCACTTAGCTGGCAAAGAAAGCCCAATGTTAGCAAGTTAAAATATTGTTGTCCTCACAAGATGGCAGGGACCAAAACAAAGCCAAAAAAGAAAGTGAATATTGGATTTTCCACTTGTCAGGTGGACAAAAACACAAGCAAAAATGTTGTTGTGTAAGCAGTGAATTGTTGTGTTTCTGTCAGTTTGTTAAAGAGTTCTTGTCCTTACTCACCAAAAATGAGAACTGTTTTGTCTATTCATTGTCCTCAGGGTGTTTATACAATGGGGTCTATACACTGAATATATATACTTTAATATAATATATGATGAAGTCAATATTCAATATTGGATGGTGGTGGTTGGGCTTTGGGAAGGGGGATTATTATTGGGAAGGGGGATTATTACCTAATTTCCCTTCGGGGATGAATAAAGTAATCTATCTATCTATTGCTATCTTCTTGTCTCTTTTAGCTCCGTGACTCATCATAGTCAGTGAAATCTTTCACATGGGCTTCAACAAATTAATTTATATAAAACTTATATCATATGTTCAGCAGTTTTTATAAATCATACTGAATAAAGGTGCTAATGCTATAATAAAGGCTAAAGCATCTTGATACTTATTGCTCCAAAAGTTTCCTGCAGCATCTGAGTGGGTTTACAAGCAGTAAGGTTAGCCGATTTGTTCATTTTTAACAGTGGGGATGGCCCGATGCCAGTGCATCCCCTCATCCTTTCTCACGCAATAATCACGCGGTCTCTCTTGTGCACCTTCAACCTCACTCTCGCACCTCCACTCCTTCAACATCTCTGCAAATGTTTGTTTACTCTCGCAAATTTCGCTTGGCAAATTGTCTACTGGTTACAAGTTACAAGTTACAAGTTTACCAGCTGCATTTTTCTATCTTTCTGCACTCAGTCAATTTCCCTTTCTATACTCTACTTCTGCATATTCTTTTTCTAAAAGTAACACTTTTATTCCAATATCAATAACCTTTTATATTAATTATACTCTCACTCATTCCCCTGCAGCGGGTGCCAACTGTGCGTGTGGTTGCAGTTTTCCATCCTCCTCCACTCCGCTATATTAGTGTCAGTAAAGGAGGTCGGATCACTGTCTGGAACAGCAGCCTACACATCCTCAAAAGTTTTGGGGTGGGTGACGTCATGGTAGTACTTTTACATCCACGCCGAAGTACAACACACTCACACGCACTCACACTTTTTATATTTAATCCTCTTTAATCCAGCTTTCTGGAGACCCAACAGAGGAAGTGGCCAACACGAGGAGATTCAGAGGCTGGACCACTGATGCTGTCTATATGGGCAACGTCCACAAGGTTGCCATAGCAACTGACTGCAGGGCCTTGCACTTTGTCGACGTCTCCACGGCCAGTGTATTTGAGGATGTCCACCTGTTTGGTATACTTGTATACTGAATTGTATTTGGTCTACTGAATTGTACTAAACTTAGCTGGTCACCAATTAACTGTTTCATCATTGCTCCAAGGGTTTCGCAGTGTCCCGACTGCTCTTTGCTACTGGCGTGATGTTCAGGTAGGACCACTATTCCTTTCTCTTCAACCTGACAAATTCACTATGAAAGCAATAAATTCACCACTTTAATCTATGTGTTTTTCCCTCTAAGTGTCCAGAGCGACCCTCTCTGCTGCTCCTGGGGGATGAAAAAGGAGGAGTTCACCTCATGTGGTTCCTGAACCCATCTAAAGGTCTTTTCAAAAATCCGTCCAAGAAAGAGAACGGCCCACAGAGGATCTTTTTCCCAGTAAGCTCAGCCTTGTCCATTGAATTGCTGAGCTCCATCTATGGTTCTTGCAGACAAATGTGTCCTGCAGGCTCCAGTAGTAAACAGTGTAGCAGGCAGCAATGACAAGCACATTTTGATTACTGTCCAATTTTACATACTACTTATTTATTGTTATCCATTGTGACAACAGGACCTCAGTGAACACAGCAACACGGTGTCCTACCGTCACATCCCCAACATCCACCAGGAACCAATCAACAGAGTGATGTTTGAGCCCAGCACCAACGTCATCATGACATCATCAGAAAGTGACACCACCTCTGTGGTCTTTATGAATGTGAAACTGAAGCAGGAGCCTTATATTTGGAAATTTAAGCAGGTAACTGACTTCACAGTGATCTGATAGTAGGTTGTTATGTGTAATCTATTCTCATTAATACATTTAACTGTGTATTATACCTTATTCTGTTGGTTAGACCTGTATAATGATCGCCTCAAAATGACAACTCTGCATATCATTGTGGTTAGTACTTATTAATATAAAGTATGTTTTTATGCATCAGAAGTATATTTCTAGATATTATACCTCTATAAACAGTAGTATGAGAAACTAAAACGTAAAAGAGCAAGAAGGGAGTGTATTGATTTTTGCCGTTATCCACTTTTCGAGGTCAGTTTCGGTCACAGTACTTTGGTCCGGGTGACACTGACCTAACTGGGTTGGTCAAGGATATAAAACTCATTCAGTGAATTATCCTGAGCTGGATTTTATCTAGAAGAACAAATATGAGGTGTGGGTGAAGTTGCTTGTTCTCTACTCTAAAGTTAATTCCCACCCAGCATACGGAGGCAGACAGTGCCACTGACTCTGAAGAGAAGAAAACAATATTAAACTGGGTGGTGGTGCTTCCTGTTATTCACAATGGCCTTTTTCGAACAAGCACACTCTTTTTATACTCCAATTAACTGTTGGAACATTTTAACAATGAAGCCACCCTTACAAACTGCCCAGTGCAAATTAAATAGACCGGCTAACTTAATTTGTATTATTAGAAGCTCTATTTTTAAGCACAGAGCCATTAAACACCAGTTCAGGTACATTTCTGTCCTCACAAAGCAACATATTCTGTATACCATCTTGATCTTTTTGTCTCGTTTCAGGGAGCTAAATGTTTTGACTACAATGCATCTCTGCAGCTGATGGTCACAGGAGGTTGTGACCGAGCAGTCCGACTGTGGACTCGATTTGTGACCACACGTCCTGTAGCTACACTGCTGGGTCACCGCGCCACCGTATTGGATGTTGCAATCTACCAGCCTGTTGAGCAGATCTTCAGCTACTCCAGAGATGCTGTGAGTCATTAAAGATGAAGCTCAGAGTAGAGAACTGGCTTGACAATGAGTCTAAGTGCATTCATTGTTGATCATATAAAATAATTTTGTGAGATCTTTTATAAATCATGACATGAATCACAGAGCTTGCTTATTTTCTAGTTCAGGAATTGATGTTTGTCTTTTTGTCAGGAGCTGAGGGTTTGGGACATTTCCAGCCATCACTGCCTGAAAACCGTCTGCCTGCAGTTCCCCTGTCAGCAGCCAGGTCGAATCCCAGAACACGGCAACTTCCCCTTCCTTCTGCTGGGGCCTCCCCTTCCTGAGCAGACACAGTCTCATTTAGTGGTGGGATGCAAGGATTACCTGGCACTGCTCAGTCTGGCCGAGACGAGAAGAGGAGAGGGCGGATGGCTGACGGACGAGGGAAGGGAACCGGGACCGGAAATTCAGAGCGGTCCTGCCCTGTCCTGTGCTCTGTACAGCTCCACTCTGAGACAGGTGGTGACTGGACACGCTGACTCGTCTGTGTCTCTATGGGACGTAGAGACAGGGAGGAGGCGCCTCCAGATCTTAAATGCTCATGGAGAAGATGAACTCACCTGCATGACTCTAGACTCCTCACGCAGAAGACTGATCACTGGGGCTCGCAATGGAACTATTAAGGTTAAATACCAAATCTTATCAATATCAGTTAGTACAAAATTGCTGTGAATTTGATACAATTGGTGTGTATATTTATTTCACATGTGTATGAGTTAAAAAAGAGTTTGTTAATGAGCAGACCCTCTTGTTGACCACTCCCTGAGCAGGTGTGGAACTTACTGAACGGCCTCAATTTGCACAAGCTGGAGCCTGCCACCAACTCCGATGTCACCGGGTTGACCTGTCTCCATGACAACCAGCTGCTGGCTGTGGGATGGAGCCAGCGGGTCGCTCAGTACAACATTGCAGCTGCCAAGGTAAAATTAAATGTGCTTGAAATTGATAATCCACAGCAGTAACACATATAACACCAGGCTGAACAGTGGTGTTTGACTGCTCTCTCTGGTTGAAGTTCAAGCCTGTTCAAGCCACCAGAGGTTCAAGCCACCTCTGGTGTGCTCAGTTGCACCTTTAACCACACGTAACAGTGACGTCACAGGTTCCTTAAGTACACCTTGATATCACTGTAACAGAGTGAGAAATTATCAGCAAAGACAAGATTTTCAGGGGTATAAAGTCCCTGTGCTTGTAACTGATAGAACAAAATAATAATTTACACATTTTTAAATAAAAGACAAGAGACTGAACATTAACCCTATGAAGTTTTTTGTAAAAAAAAAAAAAAAAAGAATTATCTTTACATTCACTGTTTCCCACCAAAATGCATTATGTACACCCTAACACATAATAAACATGTTCAATGCATTTCTTTGCACTTTTTTTCTGCTTTTTTGGCATATGGCCGCAATCAAATCAGTGTAATAGCATGAAACCATCAGCAGGACTGTATATCATGGGGACCCACTCTTGAAAACATTCCTCCATAGTGTTATTAGTGGCTAGACATGAGAAATAAGCACCACTTAATGAAACAGAAAATCACAGCATTGAATCCATTACAAAAGGTTTTGATTGACAGGTGATTCTGGGAAGTGCAGCACACATTCAAAAAAGCTTAAATATACCAAGACGTACACATCAAGCAGTCTTACCCTTCACACTTTTGCTCGTACACAAGTTCTTCCCCAGATGTTGAATGCTGGATGATGAGTCCCACACAAACAGCTGTCACCATAGTGACTAATCTGGTACAGACTTAAAACACAGCCTTTTTCTTAAGAATGTAGTTAAAGAAGACTTTTTAGCCTCAGAAAATATTTCCTGTAATAGCAGCAAAAACTTGATTAAATCCAATAAATATGTAGATAGGTCTGTGATATTTTTAAATCAGATCTTGTGTGTCTTTTTATTGCCTGTAAAAAAGAAATTTAAAAGAAAGAACTAAAACTTTTCAGAGCATAAAAAAGATTCACATCCACCTACACATTTATACACACTGACACCACGGGTCTCAAGAAATAAAGATGAAGTATTGCCAGTGCCAGTATAAACACCAGTATGAACTGCAATGTGAGACAAAAGTCTACAGACGTGCATATTTTCACACCTCAAATTTTTGTGTTACATTTTACCTCTCAACCTTTAAGGACCATCTGCTCTGCGGTTAGATTCATCTCTTGAAGGCTACAGTAGCAACATCAGTATTCCTGCTTCTCCAGCAAATTTTCAATCCTGTTTTTCCACACTCATGTTTCTCATTGTAAAGCCCCCTGTGTCAGCAGAGCCAAGCTTTTGAGAAAACATTTTTCTTAGGCAAAAAAATTGAGTAAATGATATCAGCCAATGACGTAAATAACATTTACACATGCACCTGGTGAGATCAAAGAAGTCTCTCCTATACAAGAAACCTGCAGCAGTATTTCACTGATGTCCGCCATGCTGAGCTTCCAAGTCCATTTTGAAGAGCCGACCACGACATTGTAGCCCAGAGGTGTAAACAAAATCAGTAAACCAGAGGAGGAAATAGAGCCACATTCCACAAGGCAATACAAACAATTACAGGTCAGTCCATATGTAAACTGTCACACAGTGGGAAGTGGTTTGCAAAGAGTTTCACATTTTCAACCAAAAGGCTCATGCACACAGCGGGGCCTGAAGACAAGACGGTCCTTTGTGTCTGGTAAACTTTTCTATGCTATCACAAAACTGCAAAAACATGTAACTTTCAATGTGAATACTGCACACAAACATTTTTTACATACTTTTTTAATTAATACCACAATAAAAAGCCTTGATATTGTTTAATATTTACATCTGTTTATATTCCGTACATTTAGGATTTGTATGTAAGAGCAGACATGTCGTGGAAGTCCAGGGGTGTCCACAAATCAGACATCCTGTGTGTGTGCCGGTGCTCTGCTCTGGGGGTCGTTGCGACAGCGAGCCATGACGGAGAGGTCATTATCTGGAGACTGGAGACGCAAGGACCAGTGCTTCACCTGCAGAGGCCGTCACAGAGAGGGTGAGGAGACGCAGCCGTGTGTGTGTGTTGCGAAAATGTGTAAATCTTTAAAGGTTAAACACTGCTGTTAGGATACCGTCCCCATATAAACTCATTTTGAGTACGACAAAGATTGATGATGATCAAGCTGACATTTGATTTGTTCATGTTTGTACATTATTTGTGTGTTCATTTGTTTATAGGTTATGAATGGTTCTCTGGTTAATGCACCCCAGCACTCGAAGTTTACAAAAATGTTTATGCTACCATATACTTCTACTCAACTACACTTAAGAGGAAAATATTGTATATTGTATAGCTATAGTTATTTATTGTTATTGCCTTTGTTTTTTTTCCTCTGCTTCTGTGCATCTAGAGTGGTTCCCCCCGTGGACAGCCTCTTGTTCCTGCAGCATCGGGCTGGAAACAGAAAGTTGAGAAACAGAGGTGTCCTGGTCTCATCGCAGGCTGGTTGTCTCTGCTTCTGGAGCATCACTGGAGAGAAACACACTTATGGTGAGTGGGAAAGAGAGAAGCACGATGGGCGCAGAGGGTATCATTCAGAAGACTTGCATGCTAAAGTAAAAAGACATGCAATTAAAATAGATCTCTCACAGTATGATGGAGCTGGAAGCACCAAACTGCACTTGAAGTTGACAAGCAGCCGTCAGTCTAATGATCCTCCTGTAAGATGGATTTACAAACAGACAGAGCTGTGACAGTTAGGCTGAACTGTCGACTTGGACTCCCGCCTGTACCATTCCTGGCAGCCCACAACTATGTCTCTTTCCAGATCCCATCTGTGTTTAGTGGTGTGGGATTCATGCACTGTGACCGCTGCATATGTGTATGAGCATGCATGGGTGTACGAGTGAGCCAGTGTTTCATTTGTGTGTGTGTGTGTATAGGTCTGTATGTGTGTCCATCATTTCCAAGCAGAGAGGAATTTGAGAGTGTGACGTAATAGGGAGATATGTGACATAAGATAAAGCATTAAAGGGTAGCAATTTTGTCTCAGAAGTACATTTGTCATTTAAGTAAAGGCAATATTCTTAAAATTGGCCCAAAATCTGACTATAAATAGATTTGCTTGCACACGACTTTGAGTGAAACAGTTGTTCAGGAACCCAAAATGTAAAAAAATGAAAATCCATCTAGATTTTTCCTCCTCATTCCAGGGCAGTTCTATGCTCCAGAGCAGCCAGGTGAGCGTGTGCTGAGCCTGAGCTCAGATCAGCCTAAAAACACCATCCTCGTCTCTGGAGACACAGCAGGCTGGCTTCAGATCTGGGACATCTGTCATTATGCACTCGACATCCAACACGAGGTGAGAAGGCGTCTGTATGTGTGTCTTTGTGTGTGTGAATTAATAAATAAATAAATTAAGTGTGTATTATATATACCTGAAGTATCCTCTTTCTACACAGCCAGTATGTGAGCGGCCTCCTCTGCTGCAGGGTTGGAAGGCTCATAGCAGAGCGTTAGTGAGTGTGGAAGTCTTCGAGGTGGATGACAGATTGTTCGTCCTCACAGCCTCTGCTGACGGCTCTGCTGGACTGTGGACTGTGGACGGAGATCATGTTGGTTCTTTCGGTCAGGAAGCGATGTGGAATATCACTGAACCAGCTACTTACCAGAGGTGAGGTTCCTGAGCTCGTCTCTGTTACACAGAGTAAATGTCAAATTATAGGAGACATAAAAAACGCCATCCATGACTTAATGATATATAAATACATGAAACAAAATCACATTAGTAGGGGAACAAAATGTGTGGCTTGCTTTTTTTTTTCGTTGACAAACCCGCTGAGGCTTAACAGACCGCCTGTGTCGCTTAGTGGTGTGCTAACTCTTCCATGAATGGGGCACTGGAGGTCATAAATGCTAAAAAAGACTGCACACACGCTGCCCGTGAAGCATATGGGAGTATACAGTCCAAATTTTGAGGATGACGTGTGTAAACATGGCAGCCTTTTGGGGAATATATCATTCAATTCTGCCTACACATAGTAGAGTGTATAGGACACGTCCCAAGAAGTGATGATGTCAACAGTGAGCCCTGGATGGTTTGTGCCAAATCTAATATAAAGAATGTTCTGTAGAGGAATACGTCATGGCTGAGTGCTTCCTCCAAAAGAAACGTCCCTCGCTGTTTCCACAGACGTTTGAGTCTTTAATAGAAACTTCAGTTTGGTTAAAGGTCATAAACTCTGGCTTGGCCCAGGCCCTTTGCTCTGTGCTTGACTGTATTTCTGTCACATGTTGGGTAACATGGACCATAGAGGAGAGAACACTCTCCTCTCTACACACAGTAAAAGGCAGACTCAGCACGCGTTCGGATACATAAATACACGTCTGCACATATGAAGGTCACTGACATTACAGTTTTACGTTACGGTTTAACTCCTGTCAAGACATGCTGCTGATGGCTTCTTGTGGTATCTTAATTAAGATGTACGGCATGCAGGATTGTATTGGAATTTAAATGATTGGGTTTGGTGATTTAGTGCATATGTGTGTGTTTAAGGAGGAGCGCTGAAAAAGTTAGTGGTTTAAAAGTCAATTACGTAGTTTGCGTTGACTTCTCTGCCCTACTCCTCTCACTCTCTGTCTATCACTGCCTCTGTGGCTTCTGATTGGTCAACAACCCACATTTGCGGCAAAATAATTCCACATGTGCATCAACTAACATTATTTTAGTCTCATTATACCACAAATGTCTCAAACCATTCAGATGCCTTTTAAACAGTATCAAATTGCTCTGTGGGCTCTTATTAGCTTGTGCATTCATGAATAGTTAAGATCTTGCATATGTTGAAATTGAGCTAATACAGCAGTCCTCATATTCACACACACACACACTCATACAAGCACACAGAAGAAGCACACAGAGTACTTAAGTGCAGGCCAACTATACAACAGAAATGGAGAGCAGTTGTTGTTAAATCAAATCTAACAACAGAAGCTCACACAGATATCGGACTCTCTGACAAAATATCATCCAACAGAGATCACTGATCTAAGTCCTGTCTGGTTCAGTGACATGAACAAAATTGGGAAACCTGTCTAATCTAAAGTAAACACTTTTGTGTTTGCACAAGAGAATTCCCTTTAGCAAAGAGCAATATCTTTTGGTTCTGACATCCACAGGAAGACACAAAATAAACTGAAAGACGACACGGAAGAGAGGACTGAAAGAGACGAAACGGTAATGTAATTTTATTTTCAATATATTAAGTAAATACTCTATTGTGTGAGTGTTTGTTGTGGTCGATGATGTCTAGGTTTGTGGACATCCAGTAGTGGCCAGCATAAAAGTACTGGTCAGCACACGCTACTATAAAAGGCTCAATCAATTCAGGAGGAATGTGAGGGCGCAGTTCCTCTTCCTTTCGGCCCTGTGGCCGTAGCGCTGAAATTGTCCAAGAAAACATGATTGATGGGAAGGGATAATGAAAGAGGGATAAAAGAAGGAAGAGAATGGTTTCACTATTCTATTTTAGTGACATCTGATGGAAAAACATTACATTTGTCTTACATTTTAATGTTTGCATGCATGTCTTTCCCACTTCCTCCTTTCCCTGTTATGTCTTAACTGCTCTAAATCTTTTTCTTAATCTCTCCCCTTGTTGAGCTTCTTCATCCTTTTTGTTTCCTTCTACCAACAACTGTGACCTCATCCCTTTATATTTTCCATTGTGCTGCCACACTGTGCATTTGTGGCCTAGATATGGAAGAGGCTTTTCCTGGAGCTGCCAATTCATGTGGACGGACCGCAGAGAGGTCAGAAAGGAAGTGAAAAAGACCCATCGATTCATCTCACTGCTTCAGATGTTTGTTGAAGGAAGGATTTCATAAATGCCTTGATGATGCTGCTCTGTAAACTCTCCTCCATATTTATGAAAATTGTTTTCTGAACCTGAAGAGTCTGTTCTTCATTTTCCTCTCTTCTACTCATATTTCTTTTCCAGGAAAGGCCTCCACTGAGGATTTACCCACAATTCCCTTGGTACGGTATCAGTGTGTGAGCGGCAGCAAATGGCTCATCTGGAAAGAAAAGTGAGCTACCTACCTGTCAAGTCATATATAAACAAAAATGCAGACATGAATGCTGTTTTTCTGCCTTCCTTATATTTATGAAGTTGCCTTTAAACTGTAAATTAAATATGTCTGTTTAACTATCGTAGTCATATGAATACTGTATGGCCAATATTTACCCTTTAAAAATAGCCTTGTGATGTGCACTGCACTAGACTATTCTTTGCAATTACTTTGTTCATACTGTCTTTTCTGTGCTGCTTTCCACCTTTTTTTTCTTATTATTTTTCATTTATTACAAACGTCCTAGGGCAATACACTGAGAGTTAGATGAGATAATTGATACCAGTTTCATGGTTGTGCACACAGTATGATACACAACCAGCAGTCGTAAGCTTAGCATAGCATAAAGATGATTTATGCAAGGGTATTTCCCAAAAATGGTGAAACTATTGCTTTAAACTCCTTTTTAGCCTTGCATTTCCTCTTGTATTTGTGAAACAGGAGCTTCACAATGCCCTGATTGTTGTGGTTCTTTTATCAGCATTGTGAAATTTAAAATTTCCTGATATCTGAGACTTCTAGGTCATTCATACAGACTTTTAGCCACAAAGACATCTGAGCCATCTCACCCATTTATCTCAATGCAACCAACCCTGCACTTATCATCACAGGTCTGCTGAATTGCACAAATTGGTGACAGAGGGGCTCAATGGCCTATATTCGCTTGTTTTCTTTCCATATTCAATTTTGCATCTCCTTTGCATGTGCATGCCCGCTCATCCCTAAAAAACGGGTTATTTTAAGCACCGGTCTGTATGTTTTAGCGGGGGAGGAAGCGAAAGCAGAGCCCTTTCTTGAGTTTGTGTCTCAGGCATAAATACAAACAGACACAGCTGGGAAAAACAGGGCTTGCCATCTAGACTGCACTTTTACTCCCTCAGGCATCTGTAAGAACACACAGCATAATTGCTGAATTCCACCAAATGTGTTGTGTTGTCAGAAATATCTTCTTTCTACTGATCACCGTGATGATGATATTAAGTGATTGCATCTCCAACCAAAAGTTTTTATTTTTTCTACCTATTCCTGTGCAGTTGAATAAAAACTAAACAACATATTCATACATTTCTCAGTTTTTTGTCCATGAGAGTCTACTGTGGGAACTTTAAATGTCCGTTTGAAGATACAGGTTCAAGAGACCATGTACAACTGACAGAAACTGAAAATGGAAAGCTCATTCAGTGTGAAAAATTCAATGTGAATCTGCATGTCCTCCCTACATGTCTAAAAGGAGATCGTTTTTACATCAGATATTTGGGTCAAAACAACAAAAAAGCTGTGGTCTTAGAAAAAAACCTTAGAGCAGGCCCACTTAGCCTGTGTGTGTGTGTGTGTGTGTGTTTGTGTGTGTGTGTGTGTGTGTGTGTGTGTGTGTGAAGCTCTTCTACAATCTGGCTAAATGGCAGGTTAAAACTTCCTTTCACTAATTTCCAACATCAGCAAAGACTTCTCTCAGCCTGTTTTCTCTTCAGAGAGGGTAAAACACCCTCGAGAACAACTCCCAGACATTGATGCATAATTTTGCCAGACTTCCACACACATACACAACCGACACACACACACACACACACACACACACACACACCCAAACACACGACAGATGTTCCAAAATACCACAGTAACAACAGCGCAGATGCAGGCTGGGAAATGCCCTGTGAGATGTTCATTGCTTCAGTTTAAAGCTGCTTAGGGCTTTTAGAGCCAAAACAGGCAACAAGCAGCGATCGTAATTTATACACTGTATGTTTTCACAGGAATCAGAGAGGGAGAGTAAAGAAAAGGTGGCCTGTGGACGAGGGGAGGTGTTATTTTTCCCTGCGTGTTTCCCCATTTGAAGTTGTGCAAGAACTTGTGTTTTTTCCAGCACCGCCTTTTCTTAACTTGCGTCTCTCTCTCTGTAGATCAGCGTGACAGGGAGAAAGTGAGGGATTCATGTGTGGGAACTGCAGCAGGAAGGAAAGTGCAGCTGGGAATTTTAGCCCGGAGCGAAATAGACTGGAGGTCGGTGGCAAAAAAAAAAAAAAAAAAAAAAGCAGGGAAAGAGAAGAGAAAGGAAAAGAGAGGGAAAGAGAGAGGTAGAAAATATGACCGAGGAGCAAAGAGGATGAAAGTTCAAAGCTGGGATGACATGAAGCATGGATAGGAGGAGGAGAGAAGATTTGATGAGATGAAGGAGGATTGAGAGTGGACTTTACTTAATGAGGAGGGGCGAGGAGCAGACTAGACGATGACAGAGGGAAGGCAATCTTGTCTCCACGCCTTCTTTGCAAAAACGCAATATCAAGGCAAGTCACACACTCACACATACTTAACACACTTATACACAAACACCTGTAAATCTACATTCACACACTCACAATCTCCCTGCCAATTTTCTTTTTTCTGCTCATTGCACTCTCAGTCTACTAACCTGTCATTTGATGTTTGTGCACATACCTGCTCATACACACCCACTGCATACACACAGACACAAACACACACACTCTCTCTCTCTCTCTCTCTCTCTCTCTCTTTCTCTCCCACACACACACTTTCTCTCTCTCGTCCTCAGAGCAGCAGGTCCCTGGAAGCAGCCAAACTGTCAGTGACTGTTGCAAACGCATGCTCGCTCTCAGCTCGGCTCTTTCTTCAGTTGCTGCCAAGGGAGGAGGAGGAGGAGGAGGAGGAGGAGGAGGAGGAGGAGGAGGAGAAGTGAGGCTGGAAGGAAACAGACTGAAACTCACAGATAGAGAACAGAAAGAGAGAGACTTGGACCAACCTCTGACTGCTTACCTCTCTCCTCTGCCTGGCTGACTGTGCGAGAGACTGGAGGCAGGCGGCAAGTGATGCCTCGCACTCTCCGGAGCAGAACATAGTCAGGACTTTCTCCAGCTTTTCCTTCCACATTTTCCTCCCCCTGAGTCAATGATGAGGAGAGACCGTCTCTTCTTAGCCGCGACCCTCACGGCCATCTTCTCTGCTGACCTCTACTTCATCCTCCTCCCCAAGCTGCGGAGAGTGGGGCAAGGATCGGGACACTTTTGCTCATGTGGTCCCACCAACCTCACCCTTCCCAGGCACGGGGGTCTTGCCACCCCCCAGCTCTCCAACTGGACAGTCACTGGACTCTTGAATGGCACCGCATCTGAACCCGCTGACGGGGGCTCCAAGCTGGGGAGGCTGTTTGCTCACCCTCTGTACAACATCCAGACTCCGGTGCTGGGGCCGGAGGAGAGGCTGCTGCAGGCAGAGCAGCTGATGGAGTACTACAGGAGGAAGGTGTCACGCTGGGAAAGGTCAGTTGATTTTAAAAGTCACATTTAGACATTGCTTATTTTTGTACACTGTGCAGTTGATTTTGCAAGTAACTGAATGTGACTTTTGCTACTGCTACGCAACTGTATTGTGAAAGAAGTTCATTTGGGCTGAAAGATCTCTGCGAAAGCACTTGTTGAGGCTTGACTGTGGTCAAGGGGCAGGGTCACTGACACTGCGGCCAAGCCCAGCGCAGGCACACACAAACACACATCCGTGCACGTAAACACACTTGCGCATTGGTTCATGATAACAGATGTACACCCACAGACAGACGTCAGGATGTGTAGACAATTCTGTGCGTCATAGAAAGTCTAATGTCGAGTGGGCTGGTGGCGGAAAACCATCACACACATGTCGTTCTGAGTGCTCACGTCTGGAACGCTCTCCTTAAGGTAAACAAGGATTTAAAGCCGCTAAAGCCCAGTTTAATCTGTGGTAGCCGTTGCTGTCTTGGCTCATGAGGCTGCCTGTCTATCCCGACACAGCGTACTCCCTCTGAGAGATACAGACTTTGGGCTGTTACGGCGGAAAATAAGAAGAAATATGAGCAATGGATCTACTCTGCTGCTTTGTAAATGTGCACAAAATAACAATAGTTAGTCCAAAAGCTTGTTTAAGACTTCCAGGCTTTCCAACACTGTAACAAACACACATTGGAGAGCTGCTCAAATGAATAGTTAAAACCAGTTTTGAAAAAGGAAGAAACAAAAAGGAAATAGGTTTAAAGTTAACTTCCTGGTCAACCTGTATTTGTGTGTGTCTGTGTGTGATAAGAAATTACCACTGACACATTCTCCACTTCCACTTTGCTATCTCCTCTGTGACTCTACACTCTGGGGTGTGCACGAGACTAATGGTTCGGCAAGAAGGCCGATGAACAAACTCTTTTGGAACTATTTATATTCCTTCGCTCTATTATCTCAGAACTTTGTCCAGCCCGTGATGGAGTTGTTGTTTTGGTTGGGAGACGGCCATCCCCACTCAGTGCGGTCAGATCTGGCGATGTGGTGCCCCTCTCACCACAGACTTATTTGTTTTGGTCTGGCTTTAAGTATAGCACAGAGGAGAGGAGGCTGTAACACAGAATTGTGTTACAACTGCTTTAAAAAACAATAGAGAGCCCTTATGATAACTAACACAGTTCTATATGTGGATGAAAAATTTAGATACAGGGGGATATGGGCAAATAAAACAAGTTATAAAACAGAGTATGTGCATTGAATTCAATACATGTCTGTCTCCCCATGCAGGTCCTCATTTTTTAAAGCACATTCTTGTAAGACCTGCTGTGAAGAAAAACCTGTTGAATGCACTTTGCCATAGATTTCTCGTACCAAGTACAGCTCCGAGTCTGTGCTCGTTCCGCAATGAAATACTGCCTATACAAAAGTGATTTACCTGCCTGTAATTCCCAAGATGTAATTTCTTTTTAAAGCTTGGCAATCCAGGTGTCGCAAGAGCACAGCAGGAGCCCTGGTCTCTTTCAGTCCTTTTTTATGTAACATGGCATTCACAACCTCTCTACAGCAAGAAAATGTACAAGAACACTTTGCATATCCCATTTTGGTTAAACCTGTAATATCACAAGTATTCATTTCCTACAGCTAACTGTTCGTCTTCTCACTCCTCAGGCATATGAAGATCTACAGTGAGGCAGCGGCTGTGTCCAACATCACTGTGACTGAACACGAAGTGACCTTTGACCCCAGCGCCAGCTGGCTGAAGTTCCACCTGGGAATAAGCCGCTATGCTCTGTACTCCCGCGATGACCCTGCTATCCCACAACTCCTCAAGGAGATGCAGAGTATGGCGGTCGTCGGCGCAGGTGATGGATGGATGGATGAGATTAAAAACATCTGTATGTCAGTGTAAAATGAATTGTAATCGCCTGATGTAATTTGGAGTAAAAGCAAATGGTAGGGACCCAGAAGGTAGCCAGGTTGTCACATATTGTCACTATTTGGACCACTGCATCTCAAAGTTTCCTTTACTTCCACCTTTAATATGATCAATGTGTGCTAGATTAGGAGCTAACGAATGTTTATCTCTTACAGATTACACTCAAGATGAGAAAGCCCTAAAAGGAGCATGTGATTGTACCCAAGGTATAGTCAGTTCACCTGTATCTGTTTGGGTTTTGATGTTCTTTATTTCCTATCTCATGCTGTGTAGCTCTATATTTTGTGTACAGCATGTAACTACATGATTGTTTGATTTCTGACTAGCCCCTTTGTTTCTCTCCTTTTTGTTCCTCTCTTTTTCTGCTGTGGCTGGCAGTACTGTTGGAGACAAACACACTGCTGCCTTTGTGATAGTGAGGATTTTGTTTTCAGCTGGCACCAAAATTCCGATTTGTCTGTATAAGACACAAGGCGTTCGTTCGTGTTCAGAGGCAGAGTTCTTAATTAATTGTTTGATGTCAGCGTGCTCTGAGGGAAACCAGCGTTTCCAGGCTTCAACCTACACACCAGCCGCCACCTACGCTGTCATCTACTGTACCTCTGAGCAGATTGCAAGCCAAAGCTGCAAATGTATGGATCGGGATGGATCTCTGTGGCAAAAAAATAGCAGATATGGATTGTGTTGTGATGCAGCAAGCTGTTAGCTAAGTAAAAGTAACACAGGTTTTATATAATGGATACATTCCATGTGTAAAGGCTGTAGTTTACTTTTGTATGCAGAAATATTAACACTAAAGGAAATTTGGATGGCAAAAAGGGCTGAAATGTTTTAATATTTTCAGTCTTACTCATTTGCTTATTATAAGTACAGTTTTATATTTCGTATTTTACTTCTTTCTCTCACTATTTGTCCTGTCCGTGCCTCACCAGCACAGTGAAGTGGCTGACCACGCAAACATCATTCACTGCCAGGAAGAAATGCAACAAAACAATCTGTCCCGCTGGTTTAAATTTAACCTCAGAAGACTTTCTCATTATTTCAGTAACCAAAGAGTGACAGAGTTCATTGGCCACGAAGGCTGTTTATGCCAGTCTGGTCCTCTTTTCATTCATTTCCAGAAAAAAAAAAAAGAAGTGATTGTAAACCTTTATGTGATTGTGAACTATTAATACCCTGGAGTTTCGCAGAGCGCAGCAGGGGGAGGCGTGTGTGGTTGGTCTGGCCTACTGCTGTGACATATTATACAGTCAGACACAGAGAGGAACGCAAGAGCAGAGTGCAAGCTGTGTGACCAACCCCCAATTACTTTATCAGAAGGAACTGGCAGATCTCAAAGTTATTCCAGTTTGAACTGGCCTATGGGGCATTAAGCTAAGAACTGACTCACTTACGTGATTACATGGAGTCCGTTTCTACATACTTTTCTACGTACTGTGTACCTGACATCACTGACCATCTAATGTATCTATAATGCCTCTCCGCTCTAGTTGTGAAGCCCAGTGGACATCACCTGAAACTGGCTCTGAAGATGCAAAACTTTGCTAAAGCCATGTTCAAACCAATGAGGTGAGGACGGACTCCACGTTTGATGAGTCCATGATTTTTATCAAACACCATCAGTGGATTTTATGTCAGTCCCCAGTAGGTGAAGGAGAGCACTGTGAGCAACATGAAATGTTACATTCAGTTACATAACATTACATTACAGTACATTATCTTATGCAATCTCCTATGTTAATTTATGTCAGGCTAAATTATCTAGTATCTGTTGAAATGATAGTATTTGTCGTGTTGATTGCATCCTACAAACTATTGTAACTGACAGCTTGATCACAGCGTAGGTCTTGACTTTGTGTGTGTGTGTGTGTGTGTGTGTGTGTGTGTCAGGCAGCAGAGGGGCGAAGAGACTCCAGAAGACTTCTTCTACTTCGTTGATTTCCAGAGACACAATGCAGAGATTGCTGCCTTTCACCTGGACAGGTGCAACCCTCCTCTTTACCCATGCTTATTACGACTTCATTGTTTTTCCTGTTTTGCTGCCATCTCTGTTACACCCTGTGTATTTTAATGGTCTCTCTCAGTGAATTTATGCGGCAGTAGTGCTTGGGGGTAATTTTAGTTTTAGTTGCACATCTGTCATTTTATTGCTCCCAGTTATGGTTATGGTGCATACTGAAGTGCTACAAATGTTTTTCTTCAGGTCTTTTATCTTAAAGGCATAATCCATGATGCAGATGTAAAACTAAAAACTGCCACTAAAAAGCAAGTAAAAAAGAGTTATTAGTGGTTTACAAAGCTGTTAAATGATTGTGAACAGCAATATAACATACCGTAGAGCTAGTGGCATGGCTCTAGGGATGGCAATGTCATTCTGTCGGTCCACCACTTTGGTACGGACTGAAATATTTCAACAACGATTGGATGGATTGCCATGAATTTTTTTATACAGATATTCAGGGTCCCCAGAGGATGAATCTCCCTGACTTTTCTTCACCATGAGATTAATATTATGGTTTTGAGTGAACTGCCTCAAGAACTAAGGGATGGATTGTCAGAAATGTTGTATAGACATTCATGTTTTCATGAAACTTTGGTGATCCACTGACTTTTCCTCTAGTGCCATCATAGAAGGCCAAATACCTTCAAAACTAATGACATTCCCATCATCCTCGGATGTACTTTGTCTTTAGTGCTAATTAGCAAATTTATCACACTAATATGCTAAACTAAGATGGTGAACATAGTAAACATTATACCTGCTAAACATCAGCAAGTTACCGTGTTAATGCCAGTTTTTAGTTTGAAGCACAGCCTCAAAGTGCCATTAGCATGGCTGTCAACTCTTAGTCTTGTTTAAATGTATATGGTAAAATAAATCAGTGAAATTACTAAAAACTGATGAACAGAAACAAAATGCAATCGTTTAAAAAATCGGAAAAATCCTAAATGGCCTCTAATAAATAGATATAAATTAAAACTATGTCTCCTGGTGCCAACAAATAAACCTTAAACTCCCCACGCAAAGATTGCAACATGTTGGCCCAGCCCAGGATTTCCAGACTGATCAGCGTAAACCACAGGCTATGGACACGAGAACACACACACACACACATAACACACACACACACACACACACATCTCTGTGTAATTGCACATTAGCTGAGGTGAGGTGATTCACTCATAAACACCGTGATGTGAGCTAGACAGTATCATTAAGAAGCCACACACAATAATAAATCATCATTTCACCACACAAAACAACAGGAGTGCCACGTCAACAACTCAAACAATCACCATCATTCCACACAGTCGTTGACGTACTCTATCAGCTTATATTTAAAATATCTATTAGTCTTTCAAATGCAAGAACAATTTACAATTTCTGGCACCAAACACAAAGAAGAAAGATCATTTCTCTGCTCTCTCCTATTTTTAATTTACTGCGGTTTGTTTTCAATCTGTGGCAGTGTGTTGTCACTCTGTTGTGTATGCGTTGGCTGCCAGAAGCCCTTATCATCTGTAGCAATCAGCAGCTGGGGAATGCCCATGATTTGCGAAACAACCATTCATCTTCACACACTTGATTGTTGTTTGATTGCTGTTTGTGAGGCATGACTGAAATATGGCCCTCGGGGAGGTATAAGCTCTTGATAGTGTATATGAACACAGCCAGCTAAATTATACAGCGTGGCGACTGACAATAGGGTACATTCATTGACAAGAATCAGCAAAACTTAACCACGGGCTCCTGTGAAATAAAGTATGGAGACAGAGATAAGGATACCATCATCTTCAGAGGGCTCGCATTACATTTACATAAGCATGAACTGTGTGAACTGTGAACTTTTCCTTACACAAGAAATCGAAATTGACTTATAACTATAAGGGTTTTCTTCTGAATCTCACCAACCTGTTTGTTAGGATCCTGGACTTCAGGAGGGTCCCGCCGGTGGCTGGCAGGCTGGTGAACGTCACAGGGGAAGTCCTCCAAGTCACCCACAACGAGGACCTACGAGCCGTCTTCTTCACCTCACCAGGTGAAGAACCAGCAGGCCTCCTTTAAAGGAACAGTTTGACATTTTAGGAAATACACTAATTCACTTTTTTTTTTTTTTTTTGCATAAAGACTCACGATAGTTCTGGTGTTACATTTTGGTTTTTGTATGGATTAAACAAACAAAATACAGTATGTTCTTTCCTGAGCTTTAGAGGTGCTGGTAGGGGGGGTTTTTGTGACCTTCGGGCAGAGCCAGGCTAACTGTTGGTGCTGAACTAAGCGAACGGTCTCCCCCGGCTGTAACCATTAGCTTCATATTTAACAGACACGCATTGTGAGAGTGGTATCAATCTTCTCATTAACTCTCGGCAAAAAAGCAGATAAAAGTCGGACTATTTGCTTCATGTTTGCTGTAGCTTGAGTTGCTTGTCTGGATTTCTAGATTTTTTGGAGAAGTTTTGAAGTTCCCATATTTGTATAATGAAGCTGGTCTTTGCAGATAGGATTTGAAAAAAAAAAGAAATTGGAAGGATTTCAAGTCCTTTTTTTCCCTGTTTCATTTTAAATGTTTATGCCAAACAGTTAAGAAATAATGTTTTTAATCCTGGCAAGGGTGAAAACGCATTAAAACCATGTGCAACAACAAGGTGACCAGTTTATTCTATATCATAACAAAATTATATGGCCAGAAACACTTAATCTACTGTATGTTCCTATATCTTTGCAAACAGCACATATCAGTATAAACCTAAGCCTATCTATGTCTTATTTTGGTTCTGGTTTGATGTTTTTCTTGCTGGTGACACAGCACACAGTCGGAGGGAAAGGCAGAGCTGATCAAAAAGCACGTAATTGAATGTGAGCAGGAAGCTCATTTTGTATTCCACCATTTTGTTCTGCTTCCCGACAGCAAACAACACATGTTTCTTCGCCAAGTGCCTGTATGTGTGTAAGACGGAGTATGCGGTGTGCGGGAGCCCCGACCTGCTGGAGGGCTCCCTGTCTGCCTACCTGCCCGGCCTCAGCATCGCTCCGCGCCTCTCCATCCCCAACCCCTGGATACGCTCCTACACCTTCACTGGACGAGAAGAGTAAGAGCTCAACCCTAACCATAAAATTGTTGTCTACTGTGGCCCAGTGGGAAGATTGTGGCATTATAACGGACAGGACTTACTTACTGTCACGTCTCTTACTGACTATAATCCGACTGTGGGGAGACAGTTGGTGGCCTCCAGTCAGATTGTAAATTCTAGTGTTTTCAAAATAAAATAAAAGACAAGATTTCCCATAAATCCTGCTGATGCTGAATCAAATTGGATGTTTATGTCTTTGGTCAAAGGCTTTTTCAATTAAGGATAAAAGAGGTGGAAGAGTCTCTTTTTTTTTTTTTTTTTTTTTTAAATGTACCCTTTCTTTCTTTGTTACACCATCCACTATTTTTGTAGGCTATGAAGTCAGTTTGCACCAGACTTCCTGTTTTGTGCCATAAATCTGCTGAGCGGGTTTCCCATAAAATCCACCTCAGTGATACAACATAAAATGCAGTATAGAGGCCGAGAGAAGCTGTTGTTGGGCTACATTGTTATAATGTCTCAAAATCAAAATGAACACATCAGTAATATCCTTATCTAAAAACACCTTTCAAACCCTTTCTTGGATCAGAACTTTTCAATGATTATTTATGTATGTGTGCCTGTTTTTTTAAAGGTGGGAGGTGAATCCCTTCTTCTGTGACACCATAAAGCAGCTGTATCCCTATAACTCAGGCAACAGGCTCCTCAACATCATAGACATGTCCATCTTCGACTTCCTTATAAGTATGTTGTACCACTACATCATTTATTATCCATGCACTAAAACTTTTACTGTCAGAAAGGATCTCTCTATATATATTTGTAAAGTTTTTTTGGCTCTACATTACAGGCAACATGGACAGGCACCACTACGAGATTTTTACCAAATTCGGGGACGACGGATTCCTTCTCCACCTGGACAACGCCAGAGGGTGAGACAAAAACAACACAGAACATTAAATTATTGTGAACTTATTGTGGTTTCATTTCCTTCTCACGTCTTGTGCTCAGGTTTGGGAAGCACTCTCAAGACGAGATGTCCATTCTGGCTCCACTATCTCAGTGCTGCATGTAAGTGTGATGTTACAGAGTGTTTTGGGATTCATCGTGGAGATCTGGTGTCACTTTTAGAAGATGTTGTTTTGGGACGGAACCGAGTTTGTCATCTCTCCTCCCTCAGGATAAAGCGCTCCACGCTGTTGCGGCTCCAGCTCCTGGCCCGACCAGAGTTCAGGCTCAGCGATGTGATGAGGGAGTCCCTGGCGGGAGACCCTTTACAGCCGATCCTGACGGAGCCCCACCTCTTAGCGCTGGACCGCAGGTTGCAGAAGGTCCTCCGAGCGGTCCAGCGCTGCGTCAGGCGGCTGGGCGAGGACGAGGTGATCACCAAGGACTTTGTCAAATCCTCAGCGAGGCCCCAGACTGAGATGAAGAAGGTCAGGTAACAGAGGACGAAAAGGGTCGTCGCTCCCCCTCGTAGCTGCTCTTTTTACCGCAGAAGACTTGACGATGAAGCGCAGTCACCCTGTGGGCAAACAAGGCTCAGATGGTTTCGATTTAAGGAACAAGCCATAAATGGAAGACGCTGTGAAATCTTCAAGAGAGGCTTGTCAGAGAAGGAAGGAATCTCTTTGTGGAGGTTCAGAACGTGAATCACTGCAGGCATCAAATTCCTTTCCCAGAGGGAGCCCTGCCTTCATTTCCTTTTGTTCCTCTCATGGTCATAAATTTCCCCCAAGGGTGCATTTTATGATCTTTAAGATCTCATGTGAACCTACACCATCAGGGTGGTTTGGGATAGACACATTTAAGTTAAGACCTTTTAAGGAACAATTAAAGGAGAGTTTGACATGGAAAATTAGCTGCGAGAGTAAGTAGAAAGCAGCAACAGTATCAGGGAATACAGGAGATTTCACTGATACATGAGGCCATAGGTGCTCTCTCACTGTCATAGTTAATATTCATAAGAGAGAGCTGTGATGCACTGGATCAGTCAGATTATTGCTGGTGAATATTGTGAATATGGAAAAAAGATTTATGTGCCCACATGATGTTAAATTTATAAAATAAAGTTATTTTATGTGACGGCACGATGCAAGCTTTGAACAGAAGAACTATGAGTGACAGAAGTGTAAGTTTGTATGTGTATGTGCATGTGTGTGTGTGAGAGAGAGAGAAAGAGATAGAAAAGTGCCACCTATTAAACAGCCATTTAGTTTACTCCACCCGGTTTTCCAGACTTGTAATCCCTCTGTCTCATCAGTGTTTAGACAGCTTTACAACGTCACCGTCAACTAAAACAGGCTGAAACAGAGACATATCTAACCCAAAGCAACTGAGAAACCTGCGTTTCCTTATACCACCTCAACAATTCTGAACTAAACAAACTTTTGTCTACTATAAATCTGCAGATGTGTTTTCCTCTGTGAACATGTCTGAGCTTTGGCCTTTGTTATTTTCTTTGATTTTATCCGACAAACATGATACTTTCCAGGTCTCTATGTGATGTTAAGTCAGACGAATAACCACAACTATTTTTAAGAGGTCTTGGAGTCTGTGGCTCATGCCAAAAGTCAGACGTAAAGCTTGACAAAGAAGGCAGGGAGGCTGATAAGCGGCAAGATCATAAAATGTGCTCTCTACTACAGGTAAACATTTTCATACCTCAGCATTAACACAGTAAATATCCATTTAAACCTAGCAACAGGAATAAACATTTAAAAGTCCTGTTGAAAGTGAAGAATAACAGATAAGGAAACGAAAGAACAGACTGAACTTTTCCAACTCCAAATAACTAATAGCAACAATTTTAAAGCAGCAAATGTTAGTGCTTTCCAGAGCCAAGTACAGTTGTTAATAATTAAGTTTAAAACTTTTGCTCATTATTTGAAAACATGGAAAAATGACCTAAGTTGTCTGAAGTCATACAAAATTCTCTTCAAAAGGAAAAAAAAATTAGGTGATATGGTGTATTATTAACAGTACCAAGCATGTGTAAAAAAGAATGACAGTTCACAAAAGAGGACAGAGAAAATGTAAATATATACAGTGTGGATACAGGTTAAAATATAGTAGAGTATTAAGTATTATAAGTTTTGGAGCAGGAATGACTACCATCCTTTTCTGCTCTTAGAGCAGCAACATGTCTCCCCCTGGTGGACAGATGTCAGGTTACATAGGCTTTCAGAGCCACATTACACCCTCAATACCCAATATCAGTGAAATTGACTTCAAAATACATTCCACATCATTTAAACTTCAAAAAATTAAAAAAAAAAAAAAAGAAAGCTGAGACAAAGCTGGATTATTTTTACTTTTTTATTGCTTAAACTGCCATCTGGAACAATCTATACCAAAAGGATAAACATCTTTGCACATACAGGAGGTCAAACTGAATACAGGGTAGAATAGAAAAAGAATGGTCCTCTGATCGCCTGCAGCTGTCTGTGCTGCAGGCCTAACAAACTCACTGAAGGTCGGGCTAGCAGGAGTGACTGACTACTACTGTAAGCCCAGGTTAGGTAAGCTAAGGCAAACCGGGACGATTGCAGTGTGGTTAAAAACATTTTGGACTAAAACCGATGATGCTGCTATTTACATGAAAACAATATTTCAACAAAGGAGAGTCAAACCATCTCGCCCCTAACGGAGTAACTTCCTGTGGATGAGTATAAACCCGGATGTGTTGTCAATGGGCACAAATCCACATGTAACCAAATCCACGAGGATAACCTCAGGGTTTGGGAGGGGAACAGATGAAGATGATCAATTTAACAGTAAAGAAAAATACACTCCATTCACAAAAACTCCTCTCACTAACCTGACTACCCTGCAATCGGCACCAAAATCAAATAATTTTGGACAAACAAACATACATCTCGATTCCAAGCGCATAGAAGTGCTCTGAATGAGACAAAACAGACACATGACTGGTTCTATGTCATTTCTGGTAACAGACAGTGAGGCAGGAATGAAGAGTTTAGCCTATAATCCAGAAGTCAACATTGTGTGGTTTGGTTAAGATTAAAAAAAAAAAGAAAAAAAGACAGACTTAACATTTTATGCCATCTAAATAGTCATGAAGCAGTTAAGCTAGGGAGTAACAAACCAAATATTTGACAAAGTTCCTGCTTCTGCACACAGCTGCAGGGCACGCTTCCATTCATACCGGATCACTGGATGCCTAAAAACATCATGCCAAGTAAGCATAGAGAACAGATCACAAGCTACTCTGATGAAAAGACAGCCACCTTTTCAATAGGCAATAAGCAATGACACTAGTTTTAAATAAATATCTGCTCACTCTGCCTCTCAGCTCACCTGTGATGCTTTGATACATAAATACTTCAGATGTCCTGAAATCCATAAACCATCTTGTTTCAAGACGTCACTTCAATAAACCTGTAGTTACCCATTTGATCTATTTTAAAAAGTTTTAACCCATGACGTTTTACACAATACAATTACATACTGTTTTGTCAGTTGACAAGAAGAAGCATTTATTTACTTTGTGGCACTGGACACCTAAAATAGAATTTATGGAAAAATAAGTGTTTACAAAAGACAGTTAAACGTATTTTTTTTTAGATCACCATCACTCCAAACCATAAGTTTATCATTAAGTCAATGATAATAATATAACTATGATCATTTTACCTATACTATGATAACATTTCGATTACAAACCATAGCAGAAGAGTGACCAAGTTATTTGGTATATACTAAAAAAAAATCAATTGAATACTGAAATACACTTAATACTTTTTTTTTTCCTTTCTTTTTAATTTTTTTTCCTCATAGTAGTCAAGGCAGTTCTTGTATGGTCATTCTACCGATTAAGAGGACAATAAGGGTAATAACTACTTCCTGTTTGGAGCTCCAGATAGTCAGGGAACAGAACGCGCGCTGCATTTCCACGGCTATGCATCTTTGTGTTGTGACAATAATCAACATTTGGCACTAGCCTGGTAGCTGCACAATAAAATAAAAACCTTAAGTTGTACAATCTCTCTCAAACTAAGCAAAACAGACGCATCATCGTCTCATCATACCAATTCAAAGGTAACCAAAAACAACAAATGGAGCAAAAACATTGTACAGCTTAAACCTAAAAATGTCTGACAAAATTTGATGCAATCATATTCTTCCTGCCTTCTACAGTTTCTAAGTTCTGCTCTACGCTGTATATCTAATCAGGCTAACTGATGTCAAAAAGGAAACTCTTTATCGGGGAAGAAGCAGTCCTCTCGTCACGTCAATCTACAACATAAATCTGAAGCAAATTCACCAAAAGCGCCATGTAAAGGTTGATTGTCCTGTCTCATCAGTCTGAAACCCTCTTTCAGATCTCCTAACAATCCTGCATTGTGTTTAAGTCTAAAAAGAAAGCGTAACCAGCAAATTCATATATAACATAGGTAACGTGATGTAAATGTGCCTACAAGGTAGCGTACAGCAGCTGGTACAAGCGCTGGTGAATGGCTGAAAGTCACCTCTGCGTGACGGGTGGTAACAACAAAATTAACTCTGTGTGTGTGAAACAAAAAAGGGGGAAAAGCCAACAGAAAGAAGAAAGTGACAAAAAGCAAATTGCATTGGTGGACCCTGGGTCTAAAAGGAGAAAAAGAGGGAAAGGGTGGAGGGAGAGGGAGGGTGGGGAGAGACGCCCCTTCAGACAGACAGCGAGACAAAGCTGTTGTACTGTTGGATGTTACGTTTGAGAATGTCTGAACAGGGACCCAGGACGCGCTCGAAGCGAGGCCGGTCCAGCTTGACGCACTTCAGGGGGCCGCGGGCGACCACAGTGGCAGCGCGGGGACGGTTCATCAGCAGAGCGATCTCACCTGGAGAACACAGGGAAACATACACACGCAGTTTAATATCTCAAAAAACATAAATCCTTCACTGACATACACACAGGATGCATGAAAAGCAACTTCAGAGATAAACTTTACTTATTCTAAGTAAAATGAATTAAAAAAGGATGTCTTAAGAAGCACATACAGTGTATAAAAAACAATTTTATGTGTGGTTAGTGCCACTAGTGCATCTTTTCTTTCTCTTTGTTAAACTTACAACAGAACCACAAAATAATATCAATAAATTTAATGAAAAAAAAAAAAGGCTGTGATAATACTTTAGTTCTTACCAAAGTAGTCAGATGGTCCTAACCTCCCCACTTCCACAAACTCCTCGTTCTCTGAACGACGCTGCAACACAGCTGCAGAACCCTGAAAAACACACAAACACACAGATCAGTTTGCATCAAGCAGCTTAAACTTAAGTCACATGAGCGCTTATATCAGTAGAAAATCATCTGCATGTGCATTTTTAAATAGGAGCTCAATGATACATCCTGCATTAATTCATTAAATCATCATGCATTAGTTACACATTACTTAGGTTAATGTTTTTCACCTTTTATGACAAGTGTGTCGAGAGTCATGACATTCAAATTGCATACTGAGACAACATTTCCAATCAATTCAACAAACACATAAAAAGAACACTGAACAGAACACGTTTTCAAGCAAAAGCCGAAATGCAGACATTATAAGTAATTTAATTTAATGTTCTTATGCATGTAGGCTCTGTCTGAGAATAACTTTAATATTTAGTAATTTATTTTTATTCTTTGGTCAAATTAGGGCTGAAACTAATGACTATTTTCATGATCGACTGCTCTGCCAGTTATTTTATTGATTAATTTATTATTTTGTCTTTAAAATGTCAAAAAAGATTTTTAAATGGCCATCATATATTACACCCATGGTTAAAGATGATGTTTTCAAAGTGTTTATTTGTTTCACCGACAGCCTACAACCAGAAGATATCCAGTTTACACAAAACAATAAATTGTCATATTTGAGAAGCTGAACCAACATTTGTCATATTGTTGCTTTTTACTATTTTGATTATCAAAATAGTTACAAATTAATCTAACTAATCGTTTCAGCTCTAGATCAAATACATGTTTCCACATCACCACCAGAGGGCGTGTATGTGCGGATGACAAACTGGTAGTAATAGTTTAAAGATCCACTGGTGTCCTACAGCTGAAAATATGAAACAGCATTAAGTCACAAGCATCCAACACCACCTGAACTAATGACATAAGCCAACCAGCATGGTCGAGCCAGATGGAGAACCCGGTAACATGAAAACACTGAAACTTCGGTGAGCATTCCCCGAAAGATAAAATTAGCGTGTATGAAGGCATGCATGCACGCAAGAGGAAGTTAGTGTATACCTCTAAGATGATGAAGAATTCATCACCAGGCTCTCCCTGCACAACAATCTTCTGTCCATCCTCAAACTGGACGGGCTCCAAAGCATCAGCGACTGTCAGACGCTCCCATTTGTCAAGAGACTCTGAGGGGGGAGAACACAGAAGAAAAGATTCAGCTGAAATGACAGACAAACCTGAAAAAAATCTAATTTGAAAGCTTTGAACCTGTTATTTGTTTTCAGGTGAGATATTTTTATATGCTCTTTCAGGTTTTTTTTTAAACTTTCTATTCAAACACAAGTTATGTGCCTCTCTTCATCTATTTTTAAGTTATGGGATGAGGATTTTAAGAGATGAACCCACCTAAAATGGACACTTTCCTGAGGAATTCCTCGTACATCTTCCTCTTTCTCAAAGTGCTTCCCTAAAGAAAAAAATATTTGTGTTAGTGTAATTGTGTAAAACTTTGATGCAGGCTTAGAAGTTTGAAAATAAGAGAGATGCAACACTTGGACATTAAATGACATTAATGACAAACACTTAAGAACCAAGCTTTATGAACAGTGGTCACACACGTAATATAGAGACACAGGTCTCCTCACCATGAGTATTCTCCTGTAGCTGTCTCTGTCGATGCCCCACAGCTTGACATTGGTCTTGGCTCTAACTGTGGCTGCCCTTGGGGTGCCGTATATCAGGGCCAGCTCTCCGAAGCTGCCTCCTTCCCCAATGCTGGTCACCCATTCATTGTTCACATAGACCTGTCAGATTTGCAGGGTAGAAACCAAGGTGTTAAATTACAAACATTTTCCGTATAAGGAAAAACATAATGACATTTTGGTCAGTAGTTTAACATCACTTTCTAAAAATCCATTACAGGGATCAGATACTCACGTCCATCTCCCCTTGGTCGATAACATAGAAATTGTCACCTTCGTCACCTGGGTGCACACAACAATATGGTTACCCTCAAACGCAACACTCAAGGCATGCTATGATTTAGATAAATGTTTGTTCAACTAAACTCTGAAAAGATGTTATTGTACCCTGCAGAATAACTGTTTCTCCAGCGATGTAAGTGACTGGAAACATTGCATCAAATATGTCACTGGAAAGGAACAGATTGGTGAGTTGACCAGCTCAACACAGTTACACAATTATCAAACCTTTATTTGTAAAGACAAACACTGTTTAAAGACCAGTACCTCCTCTCATTGTCGTCCAAGTGTGAGAAGAGCACGTTCTTTTCGATAGCTTTGGCCAAGGCTGCCATCGTCTTGTAGTCTTTTGGAATGACCTTAGAAAACAACACGTACCGTGTTAAGAGTTCCGACCAAATAAAAGTAATCTTTTCATAGATAGTATCAGATTGTTAATGTAGATTGAGGTGTTGCAACACTCTTGTAGGCCTCACAGCTACTTGCATGCGTATACCTTTCTGACATATGAGGCTGCATCCTCCTCTGTGTAGACCTCTGCGCTGAAAGCTCCTCTCCGCCGGCGACCCTTTACCACAGGGTTCATGGGTGGAGACACCTCCTCATCACGTGAGTCTGAACGGGAACTGCTGGCCTTCTGCTGGTTCTGAATCTGCTTGGCCTCCTCCTGGAGGGAGGGAGGAAGGGAGGGGGTGAGGGGAGGGAGTCAGCCAACTGTCGGCCAAGAAGGTTTATAGCTTCTGCAGTTCATCCAAGTTAAGTCAAGGGTTATTTATAAAGCACTTTTTGTGCAATAAAGCTACACAAAGTACTTTACAACATATACAGACACATATAAAACACAACATACAGTAAAAGGAAAACCAATAGATAAAAGTTTGCAAAAGCACTACTAAAACTAATGTCTGACGATAAAATGATCAGGTGTTTTTGCAGCTGTTAAACCACCTGGCAGGTCATTAATATGTATATGAAAACTATTTCCAGCCAAGTTTCTCAGTTCTATGTTATGGTATAGCTAATAATATGTTCCAAGATGATTTAAAGGTTACTGTCAGTGGAGCATCTGAAACAGATGTGATAATTAAGAGGAAATTAAACTATAAAATAGACTTAAAATTGTAAAATAAATCCTTCCTTGAATTAAAAAGGTAGCTAGATAATACAGTAGTTAAGTAGTATGGAGAGGCAGTAGTTTCAGGAAAGACTCATGCAAACCATTCACAGTATTGGTAATGGTGAATTTCAATTGTTGTATGAGCAGTTGTGTTTTAATTTCAATTTAATGAATCATTTGAATCAAGCCTCACTAACTTTTTTACCGACATTTATAGTAAATGTAGCGTCCGGTTTTGAACATTGCTTCTGCAAGCCTGATCCCTAAGTGTACATATATACACTTGGAGAGTCTGAATCATGTCCGAAGCGTCTGTATACTGTATACAGAAATCCTGTATATAGTGTTTTGTTTACAGTGCACAGTGTGCAAAACAAAGAAACAACTGAAAGGAGAAAATAATAAAATAAATACATAAATATGCAGACGCAAATCAACTGTAATTTAAGTGGGGTCCGCACTTTTATTTGTTAAAAAGCTAATGAGCTTGATTTACAAACAAACCTTTGTTACAAACAAGCCAAACTTTTAGCCAAACTGCTGTTCTCGGACAAAATGATTTTAAAAAATAAAAGTTTAAAACTTATAGAAGCTTTAATCCAAAAGATAATTAGCACATTTATTGATATCATCATATAACTACAAAGTACTTCAGACTTTAAACTGATGTATTTTTCATCTGAGCAATAAAAGGGAAGGCAAATATTAACTGGCTTATGACACAGTAACTGCCTGGGGTAATATAAGAGTATACAATGCTCAGCTTTTGCTGTATAATAATTTATTTTCTGTCCACTGACCAAGAAGAACAACCAAAAAGCACACACACAAACCTTCTCCAGCCTCTCGAAGTACTCCCTGAGGAAGGCCATGGGCCTGTCTGGCCTGGAGGTGCACAGCTGGACAATGCAGTCCTTCAGCAGCTGTTGAATGTTGTGTTTCTGCACGTACTGCTCACACTCCCTCAGGCTCCGCTCCTCCTCGCTGCTCGTACTTCCAGATGCCATGACGACAACCGCAACCCTGCTCTGTGACCTCTAACCTTTGTACTGGAGAGGGTGGACAGTAACAGGGAAAAGAGGAAGATGATTCCAGATCATCACTGTACAACATGGATTCACTGGATGACCGGAAAGCAACACAGAGTATGGGTGTGTGTTTGTGTGTGTGTGTGTGTGTCGTGATGAGAAACGGACGGACAGAAAACGTGAGAATGTGAGAAAAATAGAACCCGAGTGAGAAGGCACTGAGAGATAGGGTGTTGTTTTGGCACTGTGGAGGCTGAGTGCTTCTGTGTCAGGAGTGAAAACTGGTCATATGATGTGATCACACATATCTGACCACAGACAACAAACTAGGACAGGCAAGCCCAGTGTTGGTCCTGGGTTTATTTACTCAAAACAACTGAACTTTTTAAACCAGCCTGAATGAAGCCCTCTCAGAGAGACTTTATCTTACACAGGGCCTAATTTCACACAAAAGGTGAAATGAAGGCCTGTGAATCAATCCACTGTAAAACAGACCAAACCATAAAATCATTTCAGGTCACAATACTGCTGCTGAGCAAAATAGCCTGACAGATCCCTGATCATGTGATCAGCCCCTGTGATATAAGCTTCTTCAGATAGCTCTGTGCTTGATCTAGCTGTGCAGTCTAAAACAGGAAGGCCTCTAAAGCTCTGCTGTAACCAACATGTGCATTTCAGATAAGTAAATGTGTGAGCGAGTCTTGTGGCGCAAACGGACCGATCCACCCTGCCCCTGCAAGTGTATCATGCATGTGCATCAGTTTAAAAGGATTCAGATAATTTCTAATCTGACAAGGCCCAGGAGAGATTACAACCCAAGTTATCAAAGATGAGGCTGGCACAGCCTTTATGCAACTAACTACACTCATGGTGGAAACTTGGCAGGCTTGCTTTAAGATAAACCTACCACAGGAATAACTAAGTGATAAATGATACTCTTTTCGGACCAGGTGGTATAAATTAAGAACCGAGACCACATACGAGACCCAACAACAGGGCTATTCTGCCTTATATTATTAGTAAATCTTATTTAGTTTGGTATATCTGAGGTGGTGAGATCCGAGTATACAATTAACGTGTTAATTCTTTAATTCAGTTACTGAGCTGCAGCACCACCTCTGCTGTCTACTGAGAAGCGGGCTGTCAATTTAATTAGAGGAAACACTGCGATACACAAATGACCTTGCTGAACAAGTGTCAACGGAGTGTACGGAAGGATACACGATAACACTATTTAACGGTCTACAAATTCAGCTCATGTTGTCGCCCTTAGAGACAAATGAAGCAAATGCCCTGTCTGTAACACCGTCTAGGTCAGGAAGGCTTCATGAGCAGGCTCACGGCTGCAGCCAAGTAACTTACAGCCAGCAGACTAACGCTGAAACACTGCCTACCCTAAATTATAATAACCAGCGAACGCCAAATACAAACGAATAATAAACGTTGTACACTTTTGCACGGCTATCTTCGCTGTACGTTGAGTTACACAGTGTGTCTAGTTTGATGCCTAACGTTAGCTGGCTAGCTCCGTGCAAAGGCAAAGCTCTCCTCAAATGACGCCATCTTGAGTTCTATCATAAACAAACGAGCGACGGAGGAACCAAATTTCACCTATCCAGAGGTCATATGATCCGTGAGCTGAGAAATCGCGAATACTCACAAGAAACCGTGAATTCCTGCCGAGTCCTTCGATAGCGACTCGGGATGGATAATATTTCTCAAAGCGTACCGTTACCAGATCCTTCTCGCTTCGATTTTTTTTCCCGAGCCCTGGACCGCTGCCCCACCGGATACGGCTGAGAACCAATCAACGGCCGTCACTGACGTCAATTCTCCTCGTTCTGACATGTGAGCCCGTAACCCCTGGCAACCTTAAAGGGGACAGCACGGAAACCGTGACGTCAAGGAAATAGTTTCGAAATTAAAAAAAAAAAAATTAAACAAAAAATCGATTGTTATCTGATTAAAAATTAGCCTGATAAAAGGGATGTCTTTGCGTTGTCTTCATTTACAGATGCGTAAAAACTCCCGGTTCACTGCAGTGTGCCTGGACTTTTAATTTCCAACATGAGGGTATTTTAGGGGACATTGGGGCAAGTAATCTTGGAGGGAACAAAAAAGTCAGAGGTGGGCTCCCCAGATAAATAAATTCTCATAGGAACATTAACAGATAGTGCAGGGTTCTCTCTTTTCTCTGCAGGCAGCAGGACATTTTACTACTGTGTTAAAGGGATCACAATGTAATTAATATGAAGTACAAAACAGTGACATTAACTCATGTAAGTGTATGTATTCAGATCCTTTACTAGTCCTGAATCAAAAAATGTCACTTACATAAAAGTACAGAAGTATTATCAGCAAAATGTACTTAAACTATCAAAAATCATAATAGTCGTAAGCAGAAATATGGACCCTGTGAGATTTATATTTTTATATATAATATTATTACTGATATATTAATGTCTAAGCAGTATTTTGATGTTGTTGCTAGTCAAAATGCAGCTAATTTAACTAATTTATTTTCTGTTGGGTAGTTTAATCTATAGCATCATATTTGATAAGATTATCATATGTTTTGTATGTAAATAAATCTGCATCTGCACAGTGACAAGTACCTAAAGCTGTTATATGCTGATAAATGAAGTGGAGTAACAATTATAATACATCATGAAATGTGGTAACCTATAAAGTAACACGAAACACAAAAAAATGACACTCCTTAAGTAAATACAACTACCTAACAACATTTACTTAAGCACAGTAAATGTATTCATTCCTTCCACCAGGAATAGCATAACTGAAAAAGGCAACAAAAAAAAAATCTGCATTGAACATCAGCACTTGGGTTTAATAATGTGTGGTAAGCCTACGTGAACATAAACGTAAAATAATAAATAATAACAAATAATAATAAATATATTAGAAATAATACAATAATCATAATGAATTTACGTGAGCTAAAACAAACAAACAAAAACACAATATCCCTTTAAAAAAAATGGTGACACAACATCAGAACAGCTCAGTGTTGCAGTCTGCTGGTTGATATGGTCGCTGCACGGACGGGCAGTGAAAAACCTTGATACGTCTTTCATCCAATGAAATCATCAAAACAATTCCTCGTGACAAGACTGAAAGTATAATTGGCCAATCGACCGTGTTTCCCCCTAAATGGGCGGCTGGCATTTGATTGACAGCCGCCGTGTCGAATGAATCAGAGGCTTTGAACAGCTCGACCAATAGAAAACGCCGGAGTGGAGGGTCCGACGTGCCGCCGCCAGCCAATCGCGATGCACCTCAGAGTGACGCATCCACCCATCAGCTGTTTTTGTTTTGCTGTGTGAATATTGGAAGTTATTAACATAATAACAACAGTGACGGCCGACCAAAGTGAAACAGCGCTTCGACGAGGTGTCTGTCCTTGTATCCCGCGCGGATTTGGGATAGTCCACTCGGTGTGTGATGTGTGCCATCTGAGCCAGCCTGCCCGGACATTCCTCTCCCCGAAGACTGTGAGCGTGGCGCTTGGAGTCGGGGATCAGAGGAGGGGAAGCGGGTTCCGGCGGGGATCGACCCGAGCCCAAGGCCTCCGACCTCGGCCGGCGAGAGCAGAGGGAATTTGGCGGCTCGGATGGAGTCCCAGGACGCACCGGACAGCCCCGTGGCGCACGGAGGCTTCATCTGTGCCTCGTTTAACCAGGACACCACGTAAGCGACCTGCGGGCTGGGCCCAGCTTGAACTCAATCTCCTTGATGCACCTGACTGTTGCATAATTATTTTCACTCGTATTTCCATACTTTGGTTTATCTTCTGTCGCTTAGTAACAGCGCCGACAATCAGGCAGTCGTGCGTGTGCGCGTCCAAAATGAAACTACAAGCTTCTGTGTGCCTCATTAAAACTTCTAGATTAGTCCCTACCCGCTGAAAGTGGAGTAGGCCACGGTGTTAATCTTCAACGCCTGTTGCACATTAAACTAGACAGTTAGTAACCAACTTCTGTCTGTTGTGTAATGAGACACTGCTTAATGTAACTGAAAACAGGCCTTTTCTAAAGTCTTACCACCTCTTTGATTCATGACACAAATCAGCATACAGTATAATATGTTAACAATTAGCATTTGTGGCATGTGGCATTTTCTGAGGTTATAATCTAGTTCTGAAAGCAGCTTTACTTGCAGAAGTTGCTCACATCTGTGCAGGGATTATTAGAGGGTGAACTGTAACAGACAAAATCCAGCATAACTCGCCGACCTCTTCAGTTACAGGTGTGTCGGCTTACATAAACATCTCCTGTAAAATTTACAGGTGTCCAAACAGTCAACCGGCCCTCTTATCTCTTCATCATCGGTCTCTTTCAACAATCAGCCATGAGAAGATAAGGCTGGCTTCTTTGGGGGGCGATTAACATATTTCGATGGAAGCTGCATTAGGGCCCTGTTGTCTAAACGAGATAAGATAGTCTGGAAGAAATCATGTCATATATGGCTTCCAAGCACCTCCTCAGATGAGGTAAAGACTGGATCTGACCCCTTCATGCTATTATTACAGCATGGCCGATGATGCTTCCGTTGTCAGCAGTACTGAATAAGTCAAATCAGCTCATACCAGGATATGATAGTCACAGGGATCTCGCACTATTTCCTTGAAGGAAACTAACAATCATAGAGTCATATACTGTAGCTCCCATTACATGGATTTAACCCAATATTTTGTGCAGTACTATACTAGTGATTGTAGGTGTGTGTGCATGGATAATCCTATTCTTTTCAATAGCAAGCTACTCCTTTTAACCAAATCCATTCTGTAATCTGTTTTAGTAATATCAAACAAATGAAAAAAGAGTTTTCTGGGATTATTTTACTACAATAGTAGGTAGGTTTCTGTGTATCAAAATGTTGACAAAAAAGCAATGTTGTAATTGTGTGTGTGTGTGTGTGTGTGTGTGCGCGTGCGTGCGTGCGCTCGAATACAGCAAATACAACACATCAGATGTCACGCGGAACAGTTTCAGGATCATTTTTCAATCACTGTAATTGAAAACTGTAATCGCAGTGTTATTAAGGTATTTTTAACCTTAACAATGGTGGGTGTGGCTGGTAAGATGATCTGTTTTTTTGTTTGTATTGGAGGTCTCTGTCCGTGGGCACCAAGACTGGCTACCGGCTCTTCTCAGTCACTGCTGTTGACAAACTGGACTGCATCCATGAGGGAGGTAAGAGGGTCATTGTACTTTAATCTCTGCAGGAAGTACGTGACGTCACATGACAGCACCCCCGCGCAGCCACATCTACAGTGCAGAATGTGCATGTTTGTGGGCTTATTTATAAAAAAAACAGTCATACATACAGTAAGTACACAGTGACACACCAGCATCCCCTCCCTAAGGTGACACAAGCGCAGAGTGATAGAAGTCTACACGGTGCTATTTGAGCTGTGGTCAGGTTCACCTTACTCTTAAGCTCAAGACAGGCCACAACATGTTTGCTCTGTGAGGGTAAACACAGGAACACTCTATTCTCTTATCCTCAATAACAACAACGAAAGAGAAAGTTTAGAGTTTGAAGTCTGAGCTCAATAATGTTGTCTTTGTCTGGGGACTGACTGTGTCTCTGAAAGCAGTAGAGGTATTGTCATTGGTAACTCAACTGCAGGAAATTGTATAGGAACTGACAACACAAGAAGATGCTGTGTTTGCCTTTATGAATATAGTGTACATGCACTGTTGATATGAGCTTACACCGAAGCTTCCATTGCTTTTATAAGTAGAATCGTGCAATCTGTACCCAAGGTCTTTCTTTTGTCCTTCCCAGTGGAGTGTACAGACGTGTATATAGTGGAGCGCCTGTTCTCCAGCAGTCTGGTGGTGGTGGTCAGTCTGTCCATGCCGCGGCGGATGAACGTCTACCACTTCAAGAAAGGTACAGAGATTTGTAACTACAGCTACTCCAACAACATCCTCTCCGTCAGGCTCAACAGACAGGTGAGAACAGTAGGTAGATCTGTCCACAGCTGTGACTCTCAGAGTTGTTGCTTCTGGTTTGTGCTGTCATATATGTTGTTTTGTCTGTCACTGTCATCTCAGCGACTGGTGGTGTGCCTGGAGGAGTCCATCTACATTCACAATATTAAAGACATGAAACTACTCAAGACCCTGCTCAACACACCCACCAACCCCTCAGGTACTCTCTCTCTAGATAGATAGATAGATAGATAGATAGATAGATAGATAGATAGATATAGACCATATAAAGAGTGTGCTCTTGTTAATTACCACTATGGCCACAAGTGACATTTACGTGATGATGGTAAATGCTATCACACACAGTGTAACAGTAGCACAAGCAGAGAAGAGTCATAAAGTCAGCAAACTGACTCAGTAATCTCAATATCTAGAACAATATCCACGTATAAATTGCCAACATTAGCCACCAGAAGACGGGCTGTAGCAGTAAAACCACCATTTGTATGGAATTGAGAGAGTGGATTGTGGAGTTGTCATTAGTCCAGGAGGACTATACAAGACAGATAACAGACCCAGACAGATAATATATATGTAGCTCCATTCTAAAGCAACTGGCAAGATTGGTCCAATAGTTGTGTTAAAGACAAAAGCACAGGAAACTGCCTTAATTGTCCTCTGTACTCTCTTGTAGGTCTTTGCGCTCTCTCTGTCAACCACAGTAACTCCTACCTGGCGTACCCCGGCAGCGCCAGCATCGGAGAGATCACTGTCTACGATGCCAACAACCTGGTGAGGCTGCATTAAACTCTTACATAGCGACAAAGGAAAAAAATTGCAGTTGTTGTCAAGTCTCTTGAAAACCCCACGGGGGCAAGCAGCCCAGTGTTGGTGCTGATGTCATTAGAAAGCACTTGTTTGCCCCTGTAGAGCACTCTGACGCTGATCCAAGCCCACGACAGTCCCCTGGCAGCCCTCACCTTCAACGCCTCTGGCAGCAAACTGGCCAGCGCTTCAGAGAAGGTGAGGGCCTGACTCCTTTTTCTCCTTCCGTTTTCAGTCGTCCAGCAGCCTCCGTCTGACCTGTTTCTCCCCTACAGGGCACCGTCATCAGAGTCTTCAGCGTTCCTGAAGGACAGAGACTGTTTGAATTCCGCCGAGGGATGAAGAGGTTAGCGCTCATATTTTCGTGCGGTTCAATCAGAAAGTATTAACAGGCAAACTGTGGGCAGACAGTGGACAAGATGATTCATGGTGGTTGTACGCCAGAGATTAAACAAAGAGCTCGTGACAGGAAGGTTGGCAGTTCAAATGATCCTATTACTCAACAGTTAGTGTTTAGGTGAGTAAGACACTTTACTCGTGCTGCTCAGTAGCCAATGATAGTTGGTTGTGGATGCACAGTCTCAATGACCGTGTGTCAGTGATTAAGACAGCAATGGAAATAGTTGAATTGTGGAAAACATTACACTGCACGTACAACATTTCAGCGCTAAAAGTAGTACATTTGGGTTAAACAGTTCTCGAACATCTATTGGGTTTGAGTAAAACATGCTTGTATTTTTGGTTTTCAGTAAAGATGTACACTCAATCATGACTGTTTTGTCCTTTTTTCCACCTCTTGTCCGTCAGATATGTTAGCATCAGTTCATTGTCCTTCAGTGCGGATGCTCAGTTCCTGTGTGCCTCGAGCAACACTGAGACAGTCCATATCTTTAAACTGGAGCAGCACAGCCCCAGGTACACACACACACACACACACACTCTGTTTCTACATGATGAATGAAGTCAGCAATTTGAAATAATTGACTTACCAGCTTAGACACAATGTGTAAAGTGTATAATAATATAAGAACACTCAACCATGGTTGTAATGTGTCTGTATGCCTCGCCTCTTTCATCCAAATCAAAATAAACCGGTATTTTCTGTGGAACGGGAATTCTTTTATTTTTGCTAAAATGTTTTCCTTTTTGAGGATAAACATTACATTCATTTGGCAGGTGCTTTTGTCCAATGTGATTTACAACAAGAGATTTCTCTGTATTAGAAGTGATTTCCTTATTGTCCTTTTCTGAACCTCAGTGCTGTTTGCATGGAATGACCAGCACCCTCTGCTGTATGTATGACGTAAAGCAACCCATTAGTGTTCCTGTGTTTTACAGAAACAGAACTTCTTAATGTTAAACAGCTTCATCTTTGCACCTTTAAAAATGTCCCATCTTGTTTCCTACCAGTCAAGAGGAGGAGTCTCCTACATGGTCAGCATATGTGGGCAAAATGTTCACAGCAGCCAGCACCTACTTGCCCACCCAGGTGTCCGACATGATGCATCAGGACAGAGCTTTCGCCACAGTACGACTCAACATGTTTGGCCTGAAGAACATCTGCGCCCTCGCTACGTAAGTTGGACTGAGAGAGCGAGATGAGAGAGGGATGTATTTTAAGAGGTGTATGTTTGCATAGTTTCACTCACAGCTTGAGTGTGTTTCGTTGGCCAGGATTCAGAAGCTCCCTCGCCTGCTGGTGGCGTCCTCAGACGGGTATCTCTACATTTATAATGTGGATCCACAGGATGGAGGCGAGTGCGTCCTGGTCCAAAAACACAGGTTTGTGTGTCTCATAACAATTATTTTGTTAGTTGCCCCCGAATCAACTATGTTTTAGTTTCAAAACATTTACAATGAGCCGGGAATACATTTGGGTTTGGTAATTTTATGTGTTAATTTAGCATAATCTATAATTCTTTATTACATTTTCAATTCATTTTCAACGCATTTGACAAATAAGGCAAATCTGTCTTAATTGAAGCTGATGGCCCACTTTTCTTAGTGGAAGCCATTTCGTTATTGGAAATCATTTTGTGTCCTCATCTAGTGTGTTTTGTTTTTACATCAAAATATAGCAGACTGCAGCTTTATAATGTAACACTGGTTTTACGATGTTAAGTCTTTGTCCGCTCTGTTCGCGCAGGCTGTTTGACTCCAGCGAGGAGCAGGTGGATGAGAAGGAAGAGGACAAAACAGAGGATCTCTCCCCCCAACCAGCCAGCCAATCATACGCTGCGACTGTGGCTCTCCCTTCAACTCCTCCCTCCTCCACCACTCTCATGGGTACAGTGACATAAACTGATGAAAAGCTTTCCAAGATTCCACACTGGCCTTCTTAACTGGATACTTAACAGTTACTCTTAAAATTTTACCGGGCGCTACGTTATTCTAGCTCTTAACCTGTGTGAGTGAGGAACTTCAGCTGCCGCTGTTGTTGCGCAACTCCTGGAACCCGTTATAAACACCGAGCTCTTCTGCTTAAAGTTGAAACACTTAATACGCAAATAATATCAGAAATATTTGATGTTAATAAGCATCGATGCAGGAAAAATACTTTAGCAAAGCATGTTTTACAATATAATTGTCTAAGGAATTTGGATATAAATGTAAAGGGTTAGAAGTTGCAATGCTTAAAAATGTCTTCATTCTAGGCAAACCAGGAGTAGCAAAAGCTCTTTTCTGATGATTATCAACTATTATAAACTTTGAAGTACCTAAAGCACCTATAAAGTTGGTTTTGTAAATTGAGCCTGAGCTGACCTCTAAGTTCGGACAGTAGTACAAAACAGTAAATCCTTTTAATAACATACGCAAACACTGATGAGGATTGCAATCAGCAGTAGGCGACTACAAAAACCTTGTTCTCCTTCTCCCTTCTCTTCCCAGGTTACTCTGAGGATGGTGGAGCCCAGAAGGGTGAGGTCTTCCCAGAGCACGAGTTCGCTGAGGGTCCCGTCTGTCTGGATGACGAGAATGAGTTTCCTCCAGTCAGCAACCAGAGTAACTGACCAAACCCTCTCCCCTCTCCATGAAACCGCTAACCCCTGCATAACAATCAGACTCACTTGTTTCAAGCAGGGAAGGTGGACAAAAATATTCCTGTGTAGAGAGACTGTGGCACCCCCACCCTCCCACATGTACTCCTGCTGGCCTAGGGTCAAATCCTGCCAGAATGTTACTTCCTGGTGTTTCCGTATTCTGCGTCCCCTCTCACTTTTTGTAAGGAATAAAAAAAAAATACACTAAGAAACAGTGGAAGGTCCACTCATCATTTAAAAAAAAAACAAACAAAAAAAAAAACACATTCAACTCTTTTCTTAGACAGATTCAGTCTGTCCAAGAGTCCCACTGTTAACTCCCATATTACGCCATTAACAACAGTGTTAAACCTTTTTTTTTTTTTAAATGACACAGCAAGAACCTGACACTTGTTGACAACACAGTGACTGAATATACCAAGGTAGTAGAGAAGACAACAGGTGGGCCTTGCCTGCAGCCGTTGTAGAGTAACCAGGGGCCGGATTCACAAAGATGCTCTTGAGATGCTAAGACGTCACCTGAAAGGGCATTTTAACAGCTTCTGAAACATGCCATGTGCAATTGGAAAATAATATGATAAAATCAGTCAAATCTCTTGTCTGAAAATCTATCACAAGGACATTTTTGTCAATCAGGCTTTAGGAACTTGGGAGCTTATCAATGGGCATTCAATGTGTCACACAGTTCAAGGAGGAGGAGCAGTAGTTCAGATGTTGTAAGTGTGATACACTATTTAAATCATGGTAAATGCAGTAAGCATTATATGATTTGCAGATGCAGCTGTCACTTATTATGGTAGCGATAGATGAGACTAAAAAACCTGCCGAGTCACAAATGTAACTTGATTATGTGTCTGGAAGGGTCGGCTCTGTGGGAGGAGCGGTCAGCAGCTAAGTGTGAAACGCTTACGAAGTTACAGGTCCTTGAATTTTAGTCACATCCTGAAGACCTTTTTATTTACTACATGATGCTGAATTCAGTACGTTAACATGTAAGTCATAGTCCTTTTTACTTTGATGTATTAAATATTCTTTTGCAAAATGTTTTAAGTATTACACATGAACGCATAGACTTGACATGCGTCAATATATATTGAGGATTTTTACTGTGTGTATAATGTATATATAACATTTATATATAGTACTGTTGTAATAAGTAACATGGTAATACCATTTGATTTGCCAAAAGGTGGCACTGTTAGGACAACCTTTCGCTGCATTGAGCTGTTCAATACTGGACATTTACACCAGAGACTCATTAAAGCTAAGAAGTGATTCAACCTCTGCACGGTGTAGTTTTGATTTAGTTTTTACATCCTGTATTAAATCTCATCAAATATCAAATATAAGTTTTGGACATTTTAGAGGTTTGTTCCCCTAACTTAAATTGTTCAACAAACAACGTGATTCATATTTTGAATTAAACTGCAACAAACTGATTCACAAATTGTAGCATGTTTTTACTGTCTGATAGTTCTTATTTTTCCCAAATTATTGACCTCACAATAGCAATGGCCAAAGTTCGGCCACCTGCACCTCTTTGCCCTCTCTGCTTGTTTGCACGTCCCCATGCTGCATCTGGACATTGAACCTCCTGAACAACACATTCTACAAACAGCTGAGCACATCGAAATGAGATGTTTGTCTCCACTTTTGTTTGTTTCCATCCCTGTGCTTCTCTTTCGGCCTATTGTCTGAGTGTTGGTGTTTGTGATCTCACTCCCTCAGCCCAGTGTGGGGCAGCGGCAAACAGCCTGTGTAGGGTCACAGCAGGGTGCTGCTGATTTGTCTGTGCTGTAGTCTGCTATGGACACAGACTTGTCTGTGGCAATGTCCCACAATAACTCCTCTCTCCTGCGGGCGATCCTCTCTGCTACCGCCTGGTATTCAGGTGTTCCGACCTTGAGGGGTGTTTCCTCAGCCTCGTCATGCTCCAGATCAAATATCAGTGGCGGGTCATGGAGCTGCTGCCTTCCTGTTGCACCACCACATGCCTCAGCTGCACCTGCAAATAAACAAGGATATGTCTATTTCCTATTTGCCTATTTCCACATTTTTGCCTTGCCCACACTAAAATGGTTGAACTTTACTTTTCTTGACAAAATTAAAAACAATATTACAGTATATATGTACAATTCCCTTGTGTACCAAATGACAGAGCTTGAGGTTACCAGTGGTTTATGTAGATATGTGATGGGTTTTGCAAAAAAAGGGGGTACCAATAGCTATACCATAATAGTAAGGTTTTGCATATAATCCAACATGGTGGCAAAATGGGCAAAACAGACATACGTTAATAAACACGTCATCACTGTTAGAGAAGGAAGTTTGGTCATTTTGCTGACAAACTGTTTGAATTACAGTTATAACATTAGATCTGTAACATGTCTGACTGTAATGTAGTGTTTTTTGCACTGTGGACACATATGACCTATATTTGACCCATACCTGTCATGTAGAAAGCTTTGTGTTTTCCTGTTCGAACTGTCTGCAGGTCACCAAACTTCCCTGCAGCGCCACTGTTAGGATGGAAGAGAAACTACAAGACAGAAGAGAAGAACTAATGTCTGCAACAAAACCATAATGCACAACCACTGACGACAAAAACTAGTTAGTACCTCATGACCAGTCTGTTCACCATGCAGGAGGATTTTTGTGGCGTCAATCCCATCGAAACGTCTGTTTGAGGGGGGAGTTACCCCTGCCAGGGACAGAAGGGTTGGGAAGATGTCCATACCACTGCAAGATGGAATGAGGAGGAGAAGAAACGACTGTTTTGCATAACACGTTCTATTTTATTTTGCTTTGGTATTTGTTTTTCTGTTTTAAGATAGAGGTATTTATGATAAACTTAGAAGTAGGTGCTTGATAAAACTAAAGAAAGAAGGATGAAAGGACAGAAACATTATTATTTCTATGCAATTTATGCAAAACTACGCAGCATGGTCCACAGCCTACAATTTACCCTGAGAAGGGGGCATGGAGGTATATGTACCACATTTTTATGGCAATTAACCTAACAGTTGTCAAGACATTTCATTAAAAGCCAAACATGCAGAAGTTATCGAGTTATTTCAGTCTGGACCACAGTGGAGGACTGACCAATCAACTGAGCAACATAACCATCTCTGAACGCATCTGCCTGCCTAGTGAACTACTGCCATGCCTCCATAAACAGGGATGGATCCATCACATCTAGTTAATACTAGAATACTTTATATACACAATACTGTAGGATGTATAAAGCAAATATAGGATCGATTAAAGTACTTGAGGGATTTAAAGAAGTCTCTGCTTATTGGTCAAATAGGAGTACCTCAGTAGGGTGGAGCTGGTGGTGTTTGCAGGGATCCTCCCAGGCCAATAAGCCACTGTTGGCACCCTGTGACCTCCCTCCCAGGTGGTCTGCTTGGCTGAGCCTCCACCTAACCAACAGACAGGCCAAAGCTGGCTTCAGGAATATGAGGATTCACAGCAACATGCGTGGAAGGAGTTTCCAATTTCTCAGGAGGTTTTTATACCTCTGCTGGTCTGCCACTTTCCCATGAAAGGCCCTACACTTCCTGCGTACTGGCACTTCTGTTCCCAAGGGCCGTTGTCACCTAAACACAATGCACATAAGACTGTGATCACAGCTTTTCTAGAATGACAATTCCACTGGTGGTGTGGATCCAGCTGACTAACCGGTGAACCAGATGAGAGTATTATTGTCTTTGTCTGTGTCATCAGAAGCGCTCTTTACCGCCCCCACCAGGCTGTCCATCTCTTGCAGGCTGGCAGTGTACACTTCGCCGTCAGCTGGGCGGCGGGCGGTGGCAGTAGCATCTTGAGGGAGCGCAGGGGCCAGGGGAACATGCATGTGAGCCAACGCTATGTAGAGCAGATAGGGCTGTCCTCGCTCCCTGAGGAGCAGAGGAGGAGAGACAATTAATGTTGGAACACTTGCTGACAAATGCTTGTTTGAATCACGCTCACGTGACGATTTATGTTTAAATGACATATGTGGAACACTTATGGAACGCTTTGGTCGCTTGAAATGACTTCAGTGAATGAGAGCCTGTATACTGTTGTATACTGACAACCGCTGCAGTTCACATGACCCTGTACAATAGCAGGATGAAGGCCTGCTTTTTATAGACAGCTGCAAACAGCAGGCTTCACCCCAAACACAAACAGAGAGAGACTGTCTGTACTTAACTACCAGCAATCTCAACTCAGTGTAGGCTGTCTGGAATATATACAGTGCAGTAATAGCGTATTTGAATATTTGTATCTGAATGGCGTGTATTTAGTTTTGTCAATAGTGGTAGCAGTAATAAACCAAAAGGACCTCGACCAGACTGTGTTTACTGTTGCAAGGCAATGGCATATAAACCATGACTCCTTAGACTTGGGCATAGGGGTTACCCTATTGACAAACATGTTTCACTTCCTCAGCTGTGTCTTCTGGACCACATCACAACGCACAGTTCTCAAGTCTCACCCTCATACACACTGTCTGTAGAGAGAGACGCAGACACACTTTACAGACTAGGTTTCACTGGCTGCTGAGTCAGTGGACAACATACAGTCCAGACACAAAAGAGAAGCTAACTCTCTATGGAATCAGTTCCTGTGTAGCTAATATAATGAGCCTAATTATAATCATAATTAGGCTCAGTAAAAGCTGTGCTAACACCCTAAAGCACCTGTTCATTCATAGAGTATTTGCCCTGCAGCAGCCTGTCAGGATATAATACAACTCAGACATAAAAAATCAGGTTTTTAGGTCACACAGTTCTGTTATTATGATTAACAATTACATTTTGCATGCTGTTTTTATAATCTCATATTGAGGTATTGAATCAGAGCAACCTTGCAATACCAAAAATCATTATATGCATATGTGTGCAGGCACTATGATACCGTGAATTGTAAGTTATGTGACATAGACATTATACATTTCTTATTATACTGGTACTACAGCCTGTTCACCCTGCTGCTGTCTGGCAAGCGATACAGAAATATCCGCTGTCATACAACGTCTTTCCTGAGGCTGTAAGACCCCTGAATTCTTCCTCTGCACTCGACCATAAAAAACCTTTTTTCTTGTATAGCATTATAGGACTACAACTTGCATTTTGTTGTGCAACCTTGTGTTGTGACATGACAAATAAATGCACCTTGCACTTTGTATGTTTGCAGCTGTATTTTACCTTGCATTGTGTATAATCCTGGCTGAAGCGGATCTGTATTGTTCTGTTAATGTCCACAGGTCAAGCGGCTGCTCCACAATACTGCGGTTTTCAATCAGAGGAAGGCCCACTTCGGAATAACAGTCTCCATGTACATTCCTCTTCGATCTAGACCATGAGAACAATAGAGCATAATAACATAATAAAGGGTATCTTATGACCTGAGAGTGTCATATTTGTTCAAGTAGGAGCACAGAGCCACACCTGATTACTTGAGGTCCAGGTGAATCACAGGGAGGGCACTGTGGCAAATTATATCCAGGTACGTCCGTACAGCCCATGTCATTACTGTAAGGAATACCTAAGTAGTAGTCAAAACCTGCCCAAGAGACAATAAACATAATGAAAATACTGTATTTATTCATAATTACAACTGTAATTACTTGTTTTTACCATAAGAACAGCAGACTAGACTTAGCCAGTCGATGTGTGCTCCAATGGCTTGAAGTTCCTAAAGTATGGATCACATGTTAGTGTCTTGTTGCGCAAGCTTACAAGTACAACGCGATTCACAGGGCGAGGGCGTTTAAGGTGAGGCGGAGGAGGCAGAAATGAATGAGTAGGGGGCTGAGGGGGTGGCTGATGGGTGAGTGGTGGTGGGGGGTGGGTGTTGAGTCAGCTGTAGGCGAGAAGTCCTGGCGAGTCTGTTGTGTCCCAAGACACAGCTGCAGGGAGTTGTGTACTATGTAGTCTGATCCCTGCAGCGAGGCCGACGAATTGGCTCACACACTTGATGCGACTGGAATGATCTAGAAAAACGGACTGACGCCACAACACTCAACTGGAAAGATACACTATGGTGCAATAGAAAAGTGTGTGTGTTAGCTCATATCTCATATTTTTGCATTTTAATAATGTTTGAAATCCTTAAACTGTTAAATGAATGCTTGTACTTGTGGTGGCAATTTTTGTCCAATAAAGCACAAAGTCAACACTTGTCTTTACGCAAGTTTAATTCAGCCTCTGCAGAGGGACTCACAGCATAGTCAAATACATGAGATGCGCAAATGAGTCCAGAGCACCAGGGGTGTCCGTCTTTTATATGTTACAACAGGACAAAGTCATGGGAGAGAAGACAATGGGGTCCATTATCTTCTCACTCAGGCTTTAGCAGTACTTACAATGTGACATGTATATCATATCATATAGTAGCAAACTTTCAGGCTGAAAAGATGAGGGATGAATTCAACCAAAATTCACACACCTCTTTGGAAATACCTGCCCGGTCTCTGCCTGTTGTGATTAGACAGACCTCAGAGGTTTTTGAGCATAAATGTCAAGCTCCCACTTACCTCTGTTAGTTGGACCGTACGGTCCGTTGTGGCCGAGATGCCATTTCCCGATCATGGCGGTGTAATATCCCGCCTCCTGCAGTAGCTGGGGAAAGGTGACTTCAGACAGAGGCAGACCAGCCACAGAGCCCACGGCAAAGTTATGAGTCACCCCGTTTCTTAGGCCATAGCGGCCTGTCAGGATGGCAGCACGGGACGGGGAACAGGTTGAGGCTGGAGAATGGAAGTCTGTCAACCTGGAACAAGTAAGGACATTTTTAAGGAGAAATTACACTTTACCTTGTTGACAATTGGAAGTGAATGTCACAGAGAGAGATTTGGAAAATAATCTAAAAATATCCTGTCATTCATACTCACAGACTCAAATACCATGAAACATCAACATCTTTCCAAACATAATCACCTTTTAATTACTTTCATGCTTTCACATAAAGTACAGGCCCTGGAGACTCTGACAGCAAAGAAGTTAGGTAATAGAATTTACATTAGACTTCGATGATATGACATGGAAGCTACAAAGTGCAGGGTACAAAGTTCATTTATATGTCATTTTACAACACAGGGTTGCACAACGAAATGCAAGAACACAAGAAAAACTATATTTTTATGGTGGAGTGTGAAGGGTGAGTTGGAGAGTCTTACAGCCTGAGGAAAGAAGCTGCTCTGTAGTGTGGTGGTATGACAGCGGATACTTCTGCATCCCTACCAGGCGGCTGCAGGGTGAACAGGCTGTGGTAGGTTTGCTCTTTTAATATCCTTTGGGCTCTGCAAGGCCCCTCACCTCACCGATATTACTGATGCTCGGTAGAGATGAGATAGATGATGTACTGGGCGGTTTTAATCACCTGGTGCAGAGCCCTCCTGTCCTGGGCCGTACACATCCCATGCCAATTTGTAATGTTTCCATTCAGGATGCTTTCTAATACTCCTCTGTAAAAGTTAACAAGAACTTGGCATGGGAATTTTGCTGTCTTAAGTTTCCTTAAGAAATACAGCCATTCATTAGCTTTCTTTACCAGGGTAGAGATCCCATGAACCTAAAACTGATAACCTGATCTGATCTACACAACTGATCATGTATTAAATTAATGAATAAATTCTCTACCTTAGCCCTTGCTCTGCCATCAGGTTGAGGTGAGGTGTGTTGTTTCTCTTCTCTTCCGACTGGTTAACATCCAGGTCACCCCAGCCTATATCATCTGCCAGTATGATGATGAAATTGGGCTTCTTACTGGGCATTTCAACATTGGCTCCATGTTGGGACACCATATGGAGCAGCAGCCCACACATCAGCATCCCAGAAAGAAGAAATGGGGTGAAACCATCCGCCATTTTGGGTCAAAATCTGCAAAGGGTTACAGAGGTTTCATTTAAACCTCAGCTGGCATGCATTGTAGTTTAAACCACCAGCAGCATAGCATACAAACACTGTGTACATGATTGTATACAATACATGCAGGATACACGGCAAAAGTCAGCTAAATTTAAAAAAATACAAAGTTACATGATAAATGTAGGTAGTGAGTGAAGGAGTGAGAAGGGTGTTGTGGAGCTGAACGACTACATCACTTCCTTCTACTACTAGTTTTGCTTGTAAATACAGAAATTATATATAGAAATATAAATCTTATCTGAAGTGACCACACAACCTCAACATTTGTTAAGGAGATAATTTAGAAACATTTTTGTAGTACCACAATGCCATGTAAACAAGAAACCTGATGCCTGTGATTAGGGATTAACAGAAATACAGAGGGTTTTTCCTGCCTTAACCCTTTTTCTCACAGTAACCTGGTTTCTTGAGGGCATGTAAACACAGTGGCTGATCAAATCAGAATTGGGTAGGTGTCTCTGGCCACTCATGATTGGTCTAATGTTGTTGGCATCTACCAAATGTGCTTTTTCTTCAGCATACCAGTATATGCAGTAAAACATGTTCATCAACATATCATTGTGCCACAGATCGAAACCTTACTCTAGCATGTGTGTAAGTACAGTCAAAACAGGGAGAGAACAGTGGCTTTGAATTTATGAACAGATTCCCAACCACTTCTTATGAACATTATGGTCGACAATGAAATAAAATCTGTGTTTGCAGAAAACAGTCTATATTTAACAGCTGCAGTCATAAGGTTTATAAGAGGAGGTGGTCACATTAGTGAGGTTACTGTAAACAACCACTGCAGAATGTAGTCTAAACATTAAACTTATGTAAGATACAGAAAAATGTGCCCTGTGACTGTTATACTATTATATATTATATCACTAGATTATCATTACTCATGCATTAATGTAAAAGCAGGATTTTACTACTGCAATTGTCACAAACAATTTGCCTGATGAAGGTCTAGCACCAAATTGTCGCGAATAAATGGAATATTGCAAGTGCGGGAGAAAAGGATGTGCCAAGAATTCTTCTGCTTTGAATTAACTACTGCAACTGTAGCCGCATTTATTGTATACACATTACATTTTTGCTTATTTTAATCACTCAAGTTGTTATACTAATTTTGTGTTGCTTATTAAGCTGGACCTTGTACTGTGTACATTATATGTTTCAGTAGGAATATTTTCATCAGCAGTTCATTAGCGTTTATATATTTACATTTATATGGCTTTTTCATGTCCCCTAGACAATACGAGGCACTAGATCCACCCTGCCACTGTTTACCAGGGACAGGTATGAGTGCATCAGGGTGGAGTGCCATGTGCCTCAGTAGAGTGAGAAGTCTGCAGTGACCCAGGAGAGAGTGAAGCTGGGGCTACTGTACTCTCTCCTTGTTTTGGTGGTGATTAAATGCAGATTAAAGAAGAGTGCACAAAGAGAGAAATGACCGGAAAACACCACCAACCAACCACGAAAAAAAAGAGGGTTACGCAACCGTGGTATATTTTTAAAGACATAAGTAACCAACAGCTGTCAAATAAACAGTAAAAAGCCAAACCCCCCCTCTGGAAGTGTAGTGGAGAGAGAAGCAGAAAGTGGCAAGACAAAAAAAAAAAAAAAAAGACTCAAATACCTCAGACGTGTACCTGAAGTCACTTGTACTTAGTTACACTCCACCACTGACAGCCACATCAGTCCAAACTGTCCCTGTCTGAGCCGCACACACACACCGGCCACGACCCCCACACACACTCACCCCCCGGGGGAGGGGTGCAGGGGGAGGGGGGAGAACTGGCCGCAACCAGATCCCTCGGACCCTCCTTAACCCCCCCCCCCCCCGGCTCGGGGCGGGGGGAGGAGGAGGAGGAGGAGGGAGGTCGAGCCCGTGTGTCAGGCGGCGTGTTGGCCCGTGTCAGTGTCAGTGTCAGTGGGCCCGTTCACGCGAGGAGACGCGTACGAGAAAGCGGAGAGTGTCTCGCTGACACCGGGTGCTGGTGCTGGTGCTGGTGCTGGGAGGAAGAGGAACAGGGCAGCCGCGGCCGAGCGGCGTCTCCAGCGCGGAACCAGCGACACGCACACGAACCCAGGTGAGGCCAGACCGCCGCAACAAAAACAAAACAACAAAAAAAATAAAAACTAAAAACAGCAACTTATTTCACTACACACGCGTCGGGTTAAACACGAGGCCGGTGCGGGGCGGTGTGTGGCTGTGCTTTACGGCGTGGGTGCCCGCCGGCCACGCGAGCCGCCGCCGCCGGTCTGACAGCCCTGCGTCAGCCGGCTGAGGGCCAACCATGTGGCTCCTGCCGCTCTCTGCCGCCACCCACTCCCCCACCCCCAGCTCAACTCACTGGAGGGGGGAAAAATAAATAAATGATGAAATAAAATGTGTTTAGCAGGGGAAAAAAAAAAAGCGACTCGATCTAACAAAACCTGTCTTTTGATTGTTACGTATCAATACTTTTTTTAAAAAAAAAAAAAAAAAAAAAAAAAAAAGGGGGTGTAGGGTTGGGTCCTGTGACGGGACAGGCAGTGATTTCCAACCAGCTGTAACAAAACCGGGATGGTCTGATGTTTTTTTTTTTTTTTTTTTTTTTTGGCTGCCGTTTAGCTGAAGAAAATGAATACAATTGGAATTTAATGATAACTGTGTTAAAGCTTGGTCCCGGTAGAGCTACTTTAAAAGGGTTGTTGTTGGATACGCAGAAAGTATACAAGGAAGAGACAAAAGGTGGAGACAGTCAAAGAAAAAGGACTTTAAAGTACATCCAAACTGTGCGCCGTTTGCCACTTAGCAGTGTTTATCCAGATATACTGTCTAAACCCTAATGTCCATCTGTTGTTCAGTTTCAGCTGGTGGCCATTGCTCCTCTTTATTGGTGCCTTGAATTTGATTCTAGGCTACTCCAGAAACCTGAGAAAGGGACAGACTGACTCAGGGGTTTGTTAAAGGAAAGTCGACTGTTGTGAGCTGACTTTCACGTTGTCAGTGTGTTTGGATGTTTTGTAATCCAGTCCTAGTTCCTATGTCAATGTTGTCAGTGTCAAATTTTTATTTGCTGTAGTTTAACATGAGTTATGCAAAGAAGGTTAGTCACTTGGAGTTAATTCACGTCTTAATCTCTTTGTGCATGTATTAATGTAGGTGTGCACAATGACACACTTTTATCCTTCTGGTCTGCACTGCCGTTCACCATTCATGTCCACCTGCTTTACATAATAGAGGTGTATTAAGTATTTAAAAAATACCATACAGCGTAATTGTGTTACTGTAAACTGTAAAGCAGATGTATACGATAGTGTAGGGACACAGTTTTCTTCCAGCATATGGGGCATAATATATGAAGTAAGAGGTTGAGAAATACTTTTTTAGGTATGCGTTCATGTTGACCCAAAACAGTTCGGCATATGGGAAAGAGTGCACACTTGTCGCTGACAATATGATTTTGTGTCACCTGGTTTTATGATGTTAAATGTACCATGATCTGCACCACAATTTGAGCAGATGAGGATTTATTCTATATTATGTCAAAGTAAAAGGTATGATCTCATAACTTTAGCACAACTTCAATATATGGGACTGAGTTGCCGGTTGTGCATCATTATTTTGTCTGTAAAAATTAGAATAACACCATGCTATATTTAAGTAAACATCAGTTGTGCTGAAAAGGTAAAGTAAAGCCTCCAAAAGGGTAGACAGTTTGTGTTACCCTCCTTGCTGAAAAGACTCTTTCTTCTACTTAATTACGTTTTTTTAAATTGCTGACCACTACGCTGGTCATTAATACTGTCATTTGTCTTCACAGGGCATGGCACTGTGTGGAGTTTCACGTTTCTTGGGGCCCAACGTGTACCCAGAAGCCCCTGATGGAGGCTGGGGATGGGCTGTGGCCGTGGCCTTCTTCTTGGTGGAGGTATTCACCTATGGCATCATCAAAAGCTTTGGCATCTTCCTCCAGGACCTGATGGAGGAGTTTGGAGAGACCAACAGTCGGGTCTCCTGGATTGTTTCCATCTGCGTGTTTGTCATGACCTTCAATGGTGAGTACAGCTGATATGGTTAAGTAAAGTACAGACTATAGACTGAAATGACAAGGAAGTTGTGAGAATCACTGTACCATAGTCTACAGTAAACAACAGTTTGTTCTCCATGGGTCCATAGGTCCTCTCTCCACTGTGATGACTAACCGCTTTGGTGTCCAACTTGTTGTTATGTTTGGAGGATTACTAATTTCGACGGGTACCATTGCCACCAGCTTTACCAGCTCCGTCAATCAAATGTACATCACCTATGGATTAGTTGCAGGTATTGCTTTTCATTCTTCTTCCTTTGTCTTTAGCAGCTTGTCTAGCTGAATTAAGAGTTTGAAATATCAATCTTTTCCACTGTGTAGGTCTGGGCTACTGTCTGACCTTCCTGCCCACTGTGACCATCCTTTCCCAGTATTTTACCCATCGACGGTCTCTGGTCACAGCTGTGGCTTCCACTGGAGAGTCCCTGTCCATGTTTGCCCTGGCACCAGGTGAGTGCAAGAACTTCCACTGATGTTTTACGCATAAGACAAGTTTTGCAGGGGGTTTAGGAAAACTATGTGATAAAGTGTTTTTTTAATATTTGTTCTGGAGTTTGCAACTCTTTAAGGCAGGGTGACTTCTCTAACTTATTACGTGATAGGAAAACTCTAGGCAAGATATCTAAATTAAATGTGTAAAGAAACATTTTCATTGGAAGATTCAGAGACTAAGATAAGTCTGGTAATACTCTGTCAACAATTACCAAGAAAAGACTAAAACCAACAATGAACTGATTCTACTAACAAGTATTTCCAGAATAGTCGTCTAAAATCTATTAAAACACTGTTCTTCTTTAACATGAATATTGACACTAGTTTATTTTGAGTCAATCCCACACCATCCTGTTGCTGTTCATACTCGGCAACAGAGTGCGGCTGAAAATAGTCCCCAACAAATACTCTATTTACTCCGGTTTGTGTAATCTTTGATAACCCTACAGTGCCCAGCTGTTGTAGGAACTCATTTTGCTTATTTTTAAAATCAAAATATACATTTATGGCATGTTTTTAAAGATTCACGCCTATAGTGGGAACCAATGGGCTTGGGCTAAGACCAAACACACAGAAATAAAGAACATTGCTAGCCTTATCCTTTTAATATAGAGCTATATGTACCACTGAAGGTATCATGGTCAGATCTTGAACACCTCATACCGAATACCATGTATGTAGTTTCATTACAGGTCACTCACTAAATACCTCCTCTCACCCCTCAGCCTTTTCTGCATTGAGGGACCATATTGGCTGGCGACATACCATGGCAGTGATAGGAGTTTTGCAAAGCATGGTCATTATCTGTGGTGTTCTGCTTCGGCCAATCATTATCAAACCCAGAACGACCCATGAAAAAGAGTATGACAGGTTGCCCCAGGAACAGGAAGCCCTCAAGACAGAAGAGAATGTGGAGGGCACAAACCCAGAGGACTTTATGACAAACAATACCTCACATGCACAAAATGCATCCTACTGTCTGGACAGTGAGCCAACCAGTGGCTCTGTAAGCACTGGAGACTCTGGTGTCCAGTCTCTAAAGGACATAGTCAACAGCAGCCCAGAGGAAGAGAAGACTTTACTGCACAAAGAAGCAAGGTTAGAGACAGAACAGACATCTGTGGAAAACAGTATGGCCGAGATCAGAGAGTCTCAAACAGAGGAGAAAAAAAAAAAAGATGCAGAGAAACAAGTGATGAAACATGAGGAAAAGAACTCGGGTGATGAGCTATCAGCAAAGACTTCAAAACTTCTAGATTTCTCCATCCTCAGAGAGGGCAGCTTCATCCTCTATTCTCTGTTTGGACTGTTCGCCACGCTCGGCTTCTTCGCCCCTCAACTCTACATCATTGAGCTGAGCGTGAGTCGAGGTGTGGAGCGGGACCGCGCCACCTACATGCTCTCCACCATGGCTGTGGCTGAAATCCTTGGCCGATTCGCCATTGGGTGGATCCTGACACGGAAGCAGTTCAGGAACCAGAAGCTGCTTGTGCTTCTGGCTTGTGTCATTATGATGACTGCGGATCTGGTGGGATTTACTTTGGTTACGGAGTTCTATGGCCTGGCTGTGTGCTGCGCTTTGTATGGCTTCTTTATGGGAACCATAGCATGTACCCACATCCCCATGTTGGCTGAGGATGATGTGGTGGGCATAGAAAGGATGTCTTCAGCTGCTGGTGTCTACGTGTTCATACAGAGCTTTGCTGGGCTGGCTGGACCCCCACTTGGAGGTAAGAGTGATCTTGTAGTAGACCCTTCCTTTCTAGTAAATGTCTTGTAAACTCCACACCTTCAGTTTGTAATGCAGGCTTTGCGTAAAAGAAAATTGTCGTCGCCAAGCCCAAACTGAGATAACCCTGATGACATCACTGTGACATCATCAGGGTTACTTTCTCAGCCCCCTGTAGAGCCACAGAAGATTATACAACTGTTTCCACAAGCAAAGTTACTAGCATGACCCAGGACTCCTCATGACAAGTAGAGTGAACTCGAAGTGTGAAATTGTTGGAGTGCCCCTTTAATGCTTCCTCGTAATCCTCCTCTATCCCCAGGTGTGCTGGTGGATGTGACTCAGAACTACGGATCAGCCTTCTACTCCTGTGCTGTCGGCATGGCAGTTAGTGCCCTGTTCCTGGGTTTGGTAAAACCCGCTAAGAGAGGATTACTCTGTAGAAGGAGAAACTCAAAACACCCCGAAGATGTTCCTAACAGGAAACGGGACTCCGAGGAACAGGGTGCAGCGCGTAAACCGGACAAAAGAACTGACAGTCCTCAGAACTGTTGTGAAGTAGATGAGAACATAATCCACAACCAGGCAGAGGCCACAAGAGATGTACAAGAGGTTATACGTTTTGCTTGACCTCATATAAGGGTAATGAAAGGGTCAAGCCATAAGAGGATAAAAGGCTATCTAAAGACTGCTGCTGGCAAGTGCTGAAGTGACATGAATACAAAGAAGGACCAATAGTGGACTAATAGTAGACCAAAGTTTTATGATCGGCTATTGTAGAGCTGGGCTCTGAGAGCAATCTTGATCTTAAAACGTTTAGATCACACTATGCACGTAGCAATTGTGCCTTAACACCTAAAGTACCAAACTGTTTTTCTAGAGTCAGTACTGTTGAAATGAAAGAGTATACAATTTACTTAGCTTTAAGTCTTGCTGTAAAGGACAATGGTGTGAGATATGGCTGGAAAGGATGGACGTGTTTGAAATGGACCACACGTGATACATTGTTAATGGAGGTGCCTCAGTTTAAGATATTCCAGAAGTAAGATGCAACACTGATACTTGATGAACTCATTAGCTGCTGGTGATCAATACCGCAATGATAACCATAAAAACTGTCATATAAATGTAGCTGCAAGAACAATAAATTGCACAGATTCTGTAACACGTGTTATAGAAAATACATACAGCTCAGGTGATTTAAAAGTGGCTTTTTAAAATCAAACTGTCAGCAAGCTGACAGTGGACTGTTATGTGTTATGAGATGTTAAAAACCAACTATTTTTGTAATGAAAATGTGTTTAATCACAATAAAGCAACAGTGTGATTCACCCCTCAATCAGGTAATTTTTTTTATTATAGAATATTGTACTCTTTTACAATAAAGAATATTTTGTGTACATTCTGCATGTTTAATTTAGATTAAAAAACATTAAACTGAACTCATTGTTTCATTCTGCCAAAATACACAGATGACCAAAGGGTGTATCTGAACTGCTCACATATACCTTTAAATCAGTACAACTCAATATATACCCGACAGTTATATTACTATAGGTAACCATTACCACTCAAAACACACAAAACATAGGGGATCCTGTGGTTATTCTGAAATTGGGCATAACAGTAATAAACAAAATTAAGATTCTGTTTTGTAGTCAAACACCAGCAGAAATCCCGATCTTCACCAGATTGATGGACAAGTACTTTAGTTCATCTCTTTTCCAGTATGTCCAAGCATCTGCGGAGCCACAGTCTGGATGTGTCAAAGGCTTCAGTGGGTTTGGAAAAGTGGAACGCGGACTGACAGGCAGAGGCATGCTCTGCTCTCGATGTTTGACTCAGATCATCCTCCATCCAGTGCAGTAAGGCCTGTTGAACACAGATAAACAGAATTGTATCTGATTGTGCCAGTGCATTGAAGTAAACAGATCTTTTGGTAAGCCTTGATCAAAGTGAATGGGGAGAGAAATGTCTTAGAATTGCTCCAGTTCTCAAGACTTTCTTTGTTATATTCAAGAGCAGCTCTTTCTAATGAGGAGTAATGTACATTTTGCTAGAACGTGGGATGAAATAATCAGGTTTACTTTGCCATGTGATACTTAAACTGAACTCATTGACCCAGCACCAAGTAAGTGAGCAACCAAATGAACAACTAATGTTTTCATTATAACACCTGAGCAGCACTTTACTTGTTATTTATTAGTGTGTTATTTTCTACCTTGTATCTTTCAGCTATTTTGAAGCCGACTGCGACCTGTAGCTTCCGAAGGCAGATGGGACAAAAATCCAGGGGCCTACGATCAGACTCTTCCAGGTGGTTGGAGCCCTGCATGACACAGTTCAACCACTGGCAATGCTTTATTCCAAACATATGGCCAATCTCATGGGTCATTGTCTGGAAATAAATATTTACCATTAGGGTTTTCTGATAACAAAAAAGAACCAGCAGTATTGAGTGTTTTATCAGCAGTATTGATAAAAGTAAAAGGATAAAGGACCTTTGGGAAGACCACTCAAAGGTTCATAGTAACAAAATTGAGTGAATGGAGGAGCATGTTTGTTAGAAACCTTGCAGGATCGGAGGAGCAGGGTGCTGGTGATGGGGGGAGTGTAATATCCGTCAAACACAGAGTAGTCCCCCTGCTTTGGCTGACGGGTTTTCTTCAGCCTCCCAGCATAACTTCTGCTGTAGAAGTTGTCATCATACCTGGCAAAGCTGAAAACACCCATTCCTGCAGGCACAGTTGAGAAACAACAGTGAGGATGTAGGGTACAAAATACCTCCTGGATTGTGTATAAATCACTTTAGCACCACCCAGTGGCCCCTCAACCACATTACATCATCATACACAAAATATATATATATATAATCTCCTTACTGATCAGTGAGTAAGTTATATTTTCTTAGTTATGGCTTTGCGGTAAAATCTCACCCATACTGAGAGAAGCCTGTCCAAAGACAAAGTTCCAGGAGTCTTTGGGGTAGAGGTCGATCATTGTGATTCCAACAATACAAAAAGCATCTTTTCGTATTCTATTCCTCAGGAATTGTAGCAGGTCACCTGAGAGGAAGTTCAAGGAGAAACAATAATAACTGAGCAATATCATGCTCAGTCCAGTTAGAGATCACTGCATCTTACCCCTCATACTCAATCATTTCTACATGGCAAGTGGCCAAACCCCCAATAGATATGATCCAATGAATGCCAGTCTTAGGTAAGAGCAATGGACTCCCTGACTTACCAGTGAGGATCTGAAGGTTGTGCGAATTACTGTTAATCCTGAAAGAGCATCCTGTTTCAGCCACAGTAACCGCCGGCAGTAACTTGACAGAAAGCCCATAGAAGAAGGCCTGGCAGTATTCTCTGAGCCACTCCACATACTGGTCTGTCTGGGCTCCCGCCTCCCCAAAGGAACCTGGAAGAAACAGAGCAAGATGAGGCCAGCAAGTTGTATACCTTTTCTTTTTCTTGCATGTCGTGGCATTTTTTGGTCATTCAGTGACATGAAATATGGTGACTCTTGATTTAAATGGTCATGGGTTATGTGTTATTGTACTGTCATTGAGAAACAGCAAAAATGCACATGTTCTTTCCTTATAAAAATGTGCATCTTATCAGGGATAATGCTCTGAGAACATTTTCACAAACACACCCACACACTTCACAGGGACTGAGGAATACGGAGGCTCTAGCAGCACTAGACACAAACATACCCACCTATGGTTTGTATATAAATAGTATTGTGGCTCGCATCAGGGGTCTTGCGATAAGGGTCTCTGTAAAAGCTCTTGAAGTCTTGAGGCTCCTCAGGGTGAGCGGAGATCCAGTCTGAGTCAGAGTGCACTGTGATGGGTTGGAAAAGTGAACCCGGCTGCCCTGGCCGGAATCCTTCCTCCAAAAGTTGCCTTTCTTCTTTTGTGTACTTGCTGTAAAGTTCAGCCAGGTCCGGACGATTAGAGACCAAAGCTGTTTTCAGTGTCTTCACGGAGTGCTGGATCACGTTCATCTGCGGGAGAGACACAGAACTGCTACATGGCTTTGTTAGCACATAGAGATTCTGTTCCTTGCTACAGTTTGAGTACCCAACCCTCTATGGCTACCTATGGATGACAAACTGTATTTAAAAGAGCAGAGGCCATGCAAATTTGATTCTGAAGACTAAATATACACTACATGGTGGATATAAATGTATAAGGGTTTATAAAACAAACTACAGCACATTGAGGGTGTGCAAAATAGCAGAAGTAGTTGCAGACATAAAATAACTAAATATTTACATGTTCAGAGGATCATACATGTGCACTGATAGTATGTAAGTATTGTAAAAACTTACCTGGACAGACCTAGATCTATTTCACATATAGCCTGACTTACTGAAAAAATACTTAATCTAAATTGTAGTCAGCACTAGGTTAGGGCGATATGTTAACATTGGTCAGCCCAACAACCAGCGATTGTCGATATACTGCTGCAGGTGTGTGTGTGTGTGTGTGTGTGTTCGTGCTGGGTTACTGGTTCAGCCCGCTGGACGAGTCCGTCGCTGAGCAGCGGCTGGCTGGACTCACTGCAACCCTGGCAAAAGCGTGTCCTGGACGCTCTATGAAACCCTCCACTTTTTTACAACAATTTCATAGACTTTAAAAGCAGGAGCAGCGTTAGGTTAGTTGACACCGGAAGTCGTTTCCGCTCCGCTCTGTACGTGCTCTGGTGACGTCATGTAAACAGAGGGGCGGAGCTCCGCAGCGACGACCAACGAAGAAGAAGAAGCAGAAGAAGAAGAAGAAGAGACACCCGCTGTTATGGCACACCTCACGACTCCGGAGTGTCGCTCGTCCTGCTTCGAACAACGTTAACATCTGACGTGTTTTATTTTTATTTATTTTTTTTAACTTTCCCTGTTTTAGTTTATCCCCGCCGGACCGCCGCGAAGCACGTTACAAGGCGACAGTTAAGCAGCGTTAACGGCCGGCGGACGGGGGTACGAAAGCGGAAGAAGTTTCCGTTGGCGTAGTGCAGCGGGGGGGGACGTTGGTTAGCCGGAGCGGTTAGCAGCTAGCGGGCTAGCTCGCTCCCTCCGCCGTCATGCCCGGTTTTCCTCGGGATCTCACTGCGTGAACGAGAGCGCCAGGCGGCTCGCCGGTTAGCTTTTTTTTTTCCGGCGCCCAGCAGCGGTTTGTGCCACCACCGAGGCGTAGGCAGGCAGGCAGGGCGGACCGGACTTCGAGCAGTGACAGGTCTGAATTAAGCCACACCTGTGCATCAGCCCTCTCTCTGGAGGTTGCTCCCCTCACTCATCCGAGACTTTGTGGTGCCGCGGGAGAGTGAGCTTGCCGCACTGAGTTTCTTCGGAATGGTCGTGGAGCTGTAACGTAGCCAAAGCTTTCGATTAAGATACCTTAATCCGGCTCGCAAGGAGTGTCAGCCTTTTTCCCCTGTGCCAAAAGGAGACATCCGTCAAGACTGCAGAAATGCTGACTGACAGCAGGTAACTGGAAGAACCATTTTAACACATCTTGGCCATTTAATACGGGCTCATCATTACATGCGATATTACGTCTAATAATTGTATCACCTTATTGCAATGCAACCTTGTAGATAAGTCACGTATTACAGCAAACAACAAGCCAGGACAATATCCTAAACTATTCAATCTGACAAAGCAGTGTCAATATAATATACCTACCCTGTATAATCAATCTATATATAGACCCAAGTGAAGATATGTTAATCAGTGTGTTTTCATAATGGGTGTGCCACATGTCTGATCATGTAACTGCCTGACTGTGAGTTGCTATTTTTGGTTCCTCTTCATGTTCTCTCTTTCTGGTACTCTGCCTTTCTCCGCACAATCCCCCCCCCCCCCCGAATCGTTTCTGTCACACTGTCTTTTTCACTTTTATGTTCACTCTACTGTCCTCTGCACTCACAGCACTCTCTGATCCTTCCATTTCTGTTTTGCACAGGAAACGACATCGTAGCTGTGACAGTGAGGAGGCCCAACAGCTGAGTCCCCAGGCCAAGAGGTCAGGAGGGGATCCCAGCCTGCTTGTGTCGGATTTGGACTCGGAGGTGAGTCTGACTTCATCTTTCCATTCGTCTTTAGACCATCACACAGACATAGGTTTACCCAGATTTCATCTGACTGTGTGATGAAAGTCATCTTTGGGGAGAGGACAAGCCTTTCTGCTTGGTAATTCATTACATGCCGTAATAATAATGTTAAGCCTGTTGACAGTTATGGAGAGTTAGGATAGTGCATATGCAATGCACCACTGTCAGGGAAAGCTCTTAATGTTTTATTTAAAGCCTCTGCACCCATCCATGAAGCTAAACTTCAGAGCCCTTGTCTGTTCTGTATTTGCAGTCTTCAAGCAGCGACAGCAGTAATGGGATCAGTAGTCCAGAGAGAGCAATAGTGGCCACCACCAGGCCGTGCATACACAGCCAGAACAACTGCACCACTCAGTACTCCCCCAGCCCAAAGCCTGAAGACTCTGCTAGCTCCTCGCAGCATGGTTTCCATGGCGATGGCAGCAGTGTCTCCTATGACCACATCAACAGAGTCCTGAGGGAGGCGCACTTCAGCAGTCTGCAGACCAGAGGGCGTCCAGGCTCGACATGACCGTGACCTCTGACCCCTCTCCTGACCGTTGGTCCAGCGCCCATCAGTGCTGACACTACTGGCACAGTGGCTCCTCCTTGAAAGCCTCAAACGACACACTCGGGTCAGGGGACGGGGATGATGTGTGGGGAGGTTTACAGATTTTGGGCACAAAGGCTCATCCCCACCTCACCATGTACCATTTGTCAAGACCATAAGCACATTCGCCTTTCCATGGCCCTGCCACTGTGGTTTTCTGTGCAGTATTGATGTGTGTGTGTGTGTGTGTGTGTGTGTGTGTGTGTGTGTGTGTGTGCGTGTGCACGCACCCTGTGCACTTTATAAAGAGGTATCATTCTCTTTACATGCGTGCGTTGATGCGTGGACATTTTCATTGGTGCTAATCACAAGAAATGTGTGATGATCCAAAGTGCTTGCAAAACTAAATAAAAGCTAAGCACTTTACTTAATAACTCCTCATTCTGTTTACTCTCAACTGGGTAAAGTCGGTCGCATGTTTGTATCTGTGAAGTGGGAATTGTAGTGTTCCCATTCACAAAGGAAGTTCACAAAGGCCAATGGATTCACTCCCAAGGAGCATTATTAAAACAATCCAGTAGAATAACATTTTAGGCCTTATTTCTTTTTTCAAACCAAAGTGATGAAGTTAAAAGTGTAGTTTATTTGCAGTTGCTTTCACTATCTGAATCTATAATGTTTTGCTGTGGCAGGTCAGTGGGTTCAAGGTAAACAGAACAGAGATTCCTCATGATCGTCACCACCAAAGTCCAACCTCAGATTAGACCCTGGCTAATTATAGAGCTGTGAGAGCAGACACTGGAGTCTGCGGCTCAGGCAGCGTCATGCTCAACAAAAAACAGCCTCGAGAAAAAGCTCTCTTAATCAGTTTGTAACCATTTGTTTACTTCTTTAACATCTTACACATCATGTGTATGTGTGTGTTGTAAGCCTTTCAGCCATACTCGTTTATGTATGGTTTAATATGACCAGCACACTGTGTTGCAAATAAAATGAGAGATGTGAAAGTGATTCATATTTTATGTAATTTTCCAAATCATTTGACATTGAAATAAAGCGTTGCTGAAAGTGATGTCTGCAACATGTCACTGAGACCAGTTCTGTTAAATACAGTATAATATTACATACAACATTTATGTAGTAGTTAGTGCTGTAACATAAATTCAGCATGTTTTATTGTTCTTCAGCATGTGCTACAGCATAGCTTGTGTTCACTGAAACAAAATACATCAGCAGTGTTCATTGTACGCATCGGTAGCTTGGATTACCATCTGGGCATGTATTTTGTACTACATTCCAGTCCTCGACACCACAGTACAGTATGCAACTGAAATAACAATGGTGACATAGTGAAGGTAATCTTTTTATTTGGTGACATGAGCAACCGTTGATGAGATATTTAGCATTACGCTGATTGCAGATCACACATAATTCCACACATTGGTTATGCACACAGAACATCTCAATGAATTCCTTCATCAGTTGTCCAAACAGTTCTTAATCATAGACATGCACTCTACAACCACTCTCACAGGTATGTTTTAATTAATGCAAGGTAGACATAATAAATAATTTGTAAACTAACACTCAGATAACATTTACATTGACGTAATAGCTTAGTACCAAAAAAATATGGAAGACAACTCTCATTTGTAGGTTTATGAGTCCATAAGAAAAAGCAATTGTAGTGCAAATTACAAATTGAGGGATTGTCCCCCAGAGGTTTAGAGCGTGCTGCAGAGGCTTAAGACTTGTTTCAGTTGGCTAAAAGGAATCCTGAGATAAAGCAACTGTCAATAACAACCATTCTTGGGAAATACTTTTCAGAAATTAGACCTCAGCCAACAAACATCAACATAGCTTACAGCCCAGTCCTCACTTCTGACAGTTGAGGGGTTTCTTCAACCAACTGTGGATTGCACTCATAAATTCTCTAAAAAGGCTACAGATATACTGTATGTCCTAGATCTCTGTCTCTTGACCCAGTCTGTTCATTAAATGCAACTTCTGAGGAGGCACCATACAGATAAGAACAGAAAACCCCAACAAAATGTGAATCTGCTGTCTATATATAGTTATAACTTTACAGATCTGATCTTGATTTATAAAATTAAATAGATTTCTGAAAGGATATACATGATGACATCATTGGTTTAAGTGTAACAGCTCCAGCTGTAAAACATTGGTCAAAAGTTGAGAAATGAGAAGGCTGATACTGGTTGGCTGCTATCAGATGCAACTGAATTGCAAACTGAAGGAGGGTCTTCACTGGTTTTACTGACGCTGAGACTGTTATGCACAGTGACATTCTCCCTTAAGCTGTCGTCCATCATGTCCGTCTCTGTCTGGGACGTTTCTTTTTCACACAGGGGCCTCCCCTTCATCACCAGCTCCATACCGCTGAAGAGGGACAGTCTGCTCAGACAGGGCTGCTCACTCTGCTGCTCAGCTGGAGGGGATGAGCTCCTCTCTGTGTTCAGCTCCGATTCTTTAGCAATTAATTCAACCTCAGCAGTCCTGACTGGCTCTACCTGGTTTTGCGCTAACTCTTGCTGAATGGGAGAAAGTTTCTCCTCATCGCCGTCGTTCACCAGCTCCCCAGAGGAGTCTCGAGGACTAGAAGGGGACGATGGGTGATTTGGTGGTTGGGTGTTGTCAGCAGAGTGGGTTGGTAGTAAAGGGTCTGAGTATGTAGATGTGGGAAGCGGATTAGTTGTTGCCTGATGGCTGCTGTTTGCTGTATCCTGTCTGGGTGCATGTGGAGATCCACCCATCAGAGCCTCAAACTGTCGCAGGATCTGGTAAGAGGAGATAAAAACAAAAAAAATCCCCCCTCATTTTGAGTATTATGTAGTTCCGTCCTATCAGTATTCACAATGCGTAGCTTTCTCGTTACGTCTCTCTTACCTTGGTGGCTTTGTTGGGCACAGGTCCTGGAGCGCCCTCACTCAGCTGGCGGAGCCTTCGTTGCGTAGCCCCAAACATTTGTTCCAGAGAGAGGAGGTCAGAGGTCATGAGGCATGATACAGCACACAGAGCCCGCTGCAGAATGGGAGGAAAAAACAAAAATATGGATTTTAGAATAGAACAAAATCATAAAAGAAAACCTGTATCTTCAGTGAATGCTAACCACTGTTACCATCTTAACGGTGTTTGAGGGATCCTGAAGCTTGCTTGAGAGCAACTCCAGCACGACCTCACAGTTGAGAATGGAGCACCTGGCAGATTAAACAAGACAGAATTCAGGCCACACAAGTCTCTACAATTACAAACAAATAAACAAATAATACAGATCATAAAGGGAGCATCAGAGCACACGGCTGTATTCTCAGTCTGATTTTAGATACACTGACTCTTTGATGAAGTGCTGGCTCTCCTCTCTGGACAGGAAAACTCTGGATCCTTCGATCAGTCGGCTGATGAGTGCCATCTCTTGGCCACAGTCCCCCAACTGCAAAGCCTCCACCCTGCAGACCAGGCAGTGTATGGGACAGAAATTACAATGATGTGGAGAAAGTGAGAATATGTGGGGTTTATCATATTCTAACGCCGCCGCTCACCGCTCCGATAGGTCCCCACTGCTCTCTCTACTAGCCCCTGATTGGCTCCCGGTACCAGCCGACTTGCTGTCCACAGAGGCCCTGCTGTTAGCCGCGATATCCTGAGAAGAGTTGTGGGAGGAGCTGTTGCCGCTGTCCGTCTCTTCCCAGCCGCCTCCTACCTGCCCCGGACACCGCTGGGTCAATGCTGTGGTGAGGACGCACATTTTTAACATAGTGGGCTGGTCAATGATTCATACACTGCATCTGTAAAAGTATTTGAGATTCTAGCCTTCTATTTAGAAACGTAATCATCATAAGAACAATGTCTCACCTTTAGGCCTGCGAGCAGGCAGGTTGTAGGCACACGCAGGCACGGCCACCTCTATGGGTGCAGATGGCGCAACTACGGCCCGGTAATGGTTGTCATGGAGACGGATGCCCTGGTGCTCAGTTGGGGGAAGGACAGCACTGGCCACTACCTCTGCAGCTTTCTGTATCTTATCCAGTAGTGAGTCACCTCCTGCAGGGAGGCACAGGTACAGGCATAAAGGCACAGACATTTACACAGAAGATAAGCTTGCTTGGATTTGTGTTTGTGTGTGTATTTGTGTGTGTGTGTGTGTGTGTGTGTGTGTGTGTGTGTGTGGTGGTGTGTCACCTACCTGTTCCCTGCTTCCCCGGACTGTATCCAAATCCCTGCATCCCTGACCTGTGAGAAGTCCCTGAGCCCATACCTGGACAGAAAGACACGGAAGACCTATTGTGCTCAGGGCTTTCAGTTCAGAAAAATACAAACGTGAGTGATTAAAATTGTCATTCCAGCTCCTTATAGACACTCATGCTCTCTCTGATATTTCACATGATGTACACTATTATTACATATGACAGTAGGAATGGGTTCCAACAATTTTGATTGCTTATTATTAAATTAAGTGTTTGTTATTACTCACCCATGTTTTGGGGGGCTAGATTGAGCGGGGAGACGCCGCTTTTGGTGGAAAATGTATCTGTGAAAAGCAACCTGGCCACTTCCTGCAAGTAGGAAAAGTAGAAATCCAGTGTGTTTGCTAGCTGTCAAAGACTGACATGATGATTAAATACAAACTGTGTCTCACCTGAGCTGTATTTCTCACTTTCTGGTACAATGCCGTGCCATGGATAGGATCAGGAGGACCACTATAAACTTAGAAAGCAAAACACCCAACAGAAAGTGAATATTCAGGCGACGATGCGGCCACAGAGTGGCAAGAGTGAAATGGAGCTAAAAAAACAAGTGACTGTCTCATGTCTCACCTGACGCTTGCTGGATGAAGGTGGAGTTCCTTCTAAGTTCAGTGAGGAAATGGTTTGAGCCATGACCGCAAAGATGGACAAATATCTTCAACACCTGAAACACCAGAAGCATGAGCAGAACCTTGAGTCACTCAGACAGGAAAGGGAGGACAATCATAAACATTTCAAACGTTATACATCATGCCTACATGACACTGCTCCATATTACAGACAGATACTTGAATAATAATACTGTTCTCACCTTGAGTTTGACGTGACAGGACTCCACCTGCAGCCTCTCCAGAAGGTACTCCAGCAAACACTGACCACAACCTGAAGACTCATGGGAGATTTCTGCAGTGTGATGATGGTTAAGGATATTACTACAGCGTAACAGACTCTGATCTGGGAAAAGTGGATCTTCCTTGGTTATAATACCAGAAGATAACAACATAACTATGAAGAATACTTTCTTGGGTTCTTATGGTTTCTGGAAAACACTATATATGACATGAACTGTCTTTCTCCACTTGGGAGATTTAAAATCCTTCGCAGTAATACCCTTACATTTTCCTCTTAATAAGCTTATAAACTTCATCATATTATTTGCATGTGAGCCACATATCATATGCACGTCCCCTTCAGGAGATGCCAAAGGATACTTCCGATCTCTTGGAAAAGGTAGCCAGGACAGGGGTTTTCATCATCTGTTGTAGCCTTCATCAGAGTCGGCACCTTGAGTTGGTGGAAAAGATAACCGCACAAAAAAAAAGCGTGACTCTAAATCACAAGTTCAAAGCGGACTGTGGCCGCACAGGCCACAGACCCCTTCGACTACAACCCAACCTGAGCACAGTTTGAGAAACAGTGACACAGATGCTGACACGGACACAAACTCGGCATGAGACCAGGGCCCGAGTACAAGGTTAGTTTTGGCTAAAAAGGGCAATGTACAACATTGTTGTGTCTAAAAGTCCGCTGCGTTTAGACTCCAACAAAACAAAACACCTGTAAAAACGACACGAAGTCAGTCTCGTCACCCACATTTGTTTCTTCATGCTGTTAGCTAGCAGGCTACTAGGAGGCTAGTGATGGCACAACTTCAACAGATTCAAACCGCCACGTTAACGTGCGTCATACATTCGCCATGCTCCGTTCAGCTGCTAAGGGGGCTTCCGCCGCCAGTAATGGCTGCGAACAGGACTTACTTTCTGAAGGAAAGCTAACCGTTCCATAAATGTTGCCATGATTTAGCAATCCCGGCTGCGGGTCACTCATCTTCCTCCGAGGGGTCCGAGGAGGGGAGGGCGGGGCTCGGGGTGACAGCTAGCCAATCGCGGAGCAGCAAGCGGGGATCCTGAACTCTATTGGCTGCCTCGCTCGAACGGACGGCCAATCGGCTTCGGGGAAGCCGGCGCTGACACTTTGATGGGCAGGGAGCTCAGCGAATCACAACGTCGAACTTTCTGCGGGCCGTTTCCTTGATGACAGGGTCAACAATATGGCGCTGTCCGTGGATCATAGAGATGCTTCATCAGCTGGTTGATGTGTCTTTTTTTTTTGGTTTAAATGCTTTATACGTTTGCTAGTGCGTTTAACAAACGTCTGAGTCATCGGTTTATCGTGCTCGTCAGTCGACTTAAAAACCCCGAGGACCTCAGTTAGCGCCTGAACTGCAGCCATGTCTGGGTCAAATGTGTGGAGCCGCACTCGAGACAAAATGAGACTTTTCCCTGAACTTTTTGCACAGTGTTCAGGAGAGGTAAGTAATGTAGGCACCGACAAACTGGAGAGTGCAGTGAGGGTTTATCTTTGGGAGAAAAGGTTGAGCCTTACTGTCATTACTCAATACAGGATTACACAGTGAAATGCAGTTACTTCTATGCCACACAAACAGAAATTGTATGAATAACGTGAAAGAAATGAAAGAAATTAGCATAGGTATAAAACTAAAAAAGAATAATATATAATATATATATAGCACCAATCAAAGTTGTAATCTTAATAAAAGATTGTACATTCATGTATAGACAAATAGATTATATACATACAGTATACACACACTATGTACAATATAATATATAAGTTGTATTGAAAAAAGAAATGAGGTAGTAGAGAGAATGGGTAAGGATGTGCTACAAAAACAAACCTAAGACAGTAGAGTGCATACAATAGAATAGCACAGAACAAAATCTTTATCTTCATTTGATTTTATTTTGTGAAATGTAACTTAATTTAAATGGCAACTTTCTTTGTGTTCCTTTGTCTGCTGTCATCTTCTGTGTGGTCCAGGCAGCAGTGTATGGGAAGTGTGTGGCAGCCACCACAACAGGCAGACAGGAGCTGAGGAAGGATCTGTGCGCCAAGGAGTTTGAAGCACTGAAGACCTGCTTTATGAGTGCAGTAAGTGACAAAGTCAGTGATCCTCCTATTGGTCGTATGTAGCAGTGATAGATGGTCGTCATTCAAAAGTCATTATTTTTTTATTACAGGCCAAGAAAAAAGCCAAATGAATGGAAACCGCCCTGGCTTTGTTTGAGCAGGCCGACCTCAACCGTTCAGTGCTGTGGGAGAAGAAACGAAGTTCAAAGTGTTGGTTGACTTGTGGTGCTGGAACCATATTGTTTTATTTTGATATCATAGCACTTTTGTCTACTTGGCACTGTAAATGAACTGAATGTGTTCTTTTTTATGACATTGCTGAAATGGAAACTTCATGTTGTTGCAACTTAGCAAATCCCAGTAGTGCTGCCATATTCTTTAATACTGATACATTTCTGTAATGTACATAAGTTGAATAAAACATTGCTGATATTATCTGTCTATTTTCTGAACGCAGAACAACAGTCACAGATTTAATAGAGATGTTTTTATTTATTCTTATCAGCAAAATGTACAGAAATACAATGCACATAGAAAAATAGTCTTACAAAAAGCTCTTTGTACAAAGCAAAGGTCCAGCATGTGTTGAAGTGTCAACTGATAAAGGAATTTCCAGAAAGGTTGGATTACTGAGAAACGCTACAAACACAGTCCACATTTCCTTCCACTCTCCTCAACACAATGCACAAATCTTTTTTTTTCATAATTACTGTAAAGACCACAACATGAGAAACGGACACATTTTGTCTTGATAAAATATTACTATTGCAGCATATGGATTGGAAGGCACTGATAAATCAACAAAGGAAGAATTAGTGAAGATGGAATGATTAAAAACTAAAGTCATGGATCCAGGTGGTCTGGATCAAGCTGCTCTATTGTCCACAGATTATCAAACTGTAAGGCTACACTATATACCTCCTATCTCCTGCATGAGGTTGAATTCAGTCTACTTTCATTTGAAAGTAGACTGAAATAACACTTACCGGGGCGCCTGATCCCACATTACATCCAGTATGTGGTCTATGTTGGTTCAAAGAAACCTTAAACATTTGTCACACAATAAATTTACAATATTTACATCTCAAAGTAACAGATAAACTCAAACAAACCGACCAGAACTTTTAACATAAAAAGCAGCACAGGAGATAAAAAAAGCACAAACAAAACAAAAAAAAGGAGCTAAGGTGACTCAAGCTTACAGTATATTATTTGCTCTGTCCAAACACTCCATAGAATGGCATTTGCATAGATTTATATACATTTCAACAGTAACCTCTTCAAAATTCTCCCCTTAAAGACAAAAATAAGTTAATATTTACATACACTTTGGGTTATGTCCAAAGTACACAATATCAAGAAAGAGATAATGTTCCTCTTTGTCCATAACATTTCTGAAGGCAAGAAAGAATGTAAGGCAACGATATCATGGTCCACAGTATTAGAAGTTTTCTGGAGGTGTACAGTATGTGTTGAACTTGCTGTCCAATGATTGAGTGAGAATCTGTGTGTAAGTGTGTGTGTTATTTCGCTCGCTCATCCTCTGAGACCTGTTTAATCTGCCGTGAGTGAACCATTGCCCCGGCCAGTAGCCGCTCCTCCAGGGCCACATGCAGGTCTGAGCCCCCCAGCTCCAGCAGGGGCTCCAGCCCCGGCACCCCCCCGGACGCCTTGGTCTTCTCTGGGGGCCCCCCGGCCTCTCTGGGTCCCACTGCCCTGCGCCTCCGCCTTAGATCCATCGCTCCCTGTTCCCTGGCCTTCTCGTGGGAGCCCTGGGGGTGAGCCTCGGCTTTGACGGCACCGTCTTCCACATCTTCTCTGGGGTCCGCCTGCGCAGCAACTTTCTCTTTGAGGTCTCGTCCTCCTTTCTTCAAAGCTTCACCGTCTTCCCTCTCGGCCCCCTGTGCAGCTTTTCCAGCGTTTCTGGCTTCTATGACTCGCTCCAGCTGGGCCAGCCTCTCCCGAGCCTCGTCTGCCCTTTTCTCTTTCATCGCTTTCTCAAGTATTTCATTGTCTGCTTTCTGGATCTCCTGCTGAAGTCTCTCTTTTGCAGCTTTATCCTGTGTGAGTTTCTCTGCTACCGCCCTCTCTTTCTCCAGCTCCTGTTCTCGGGCCAGCTTCTCTCTTCTCTCCCTATCCAGTCGTTCTTTTTCCACCCTTGCCTGCACTTCTTTCTCTATCCTGTTGTTCACCAACTCCTGCTCTTTGGCCAGCTGTTCTTTTCTCTCTCTTTCCAGCCGTTCTTTTTCCAATCTGGCCTGCACTTCCTTCTCTATCCTTTCTTTCTCCCTTTCCTTTTCTAACTCCTGCTCTCTGACAACCTTTTCCTTTATCTCCCTCTCAATCTCAAGTCTTGCCTGAACCTCTTTCTCGATCAGTTCTTTCTTGAGATTTTCCATTTTCTCTTGTTCCTTATCCAGGCTTCGTTCTTCACCTTTAAGTTGAGCTACCTGATCATTCTGAGGTAAAGGCTGACGGTCATCAGGTCTTTTCTTTCCCAATGGCACTCCTCTCGCACCCAGCTCACTCTGCTTATGGGCTTCTCCTCCAGGTGCAATGGGGTCGTCCTCCTTGTAAGCCGCTGGAACAGCTAATTTAGGGGCCCCGTCCTCAGCAGCCTTATCCCCAGCCTGAGCTGGATTCTGGGCCACGGCATTAGGCTCTGCTACTCCACCCTGTGGGGCTCCAGCTACCTCCTCAGGCTGCTTCAGGTCTGAGGCCAGACCAGATTCTTTGGGCTTCACTGCTCCACCTTCCATCAAGTCCAAGTGTTCCTGGATGCCTTTGTCTGCCTCACCTTCAGCAGCCCCTTTAAGTTATAAACACATTTATTTCTTAAATTGAAAACCACCACCGAAGAAATCCGTGCTCTATGTTAAGTGTCATGTGTGCAAAACATTCTGTGTATACGCACCAGCAGGTTGTTTCTGGTGGATTTCCTTGTGTTGCTCTTCTATGACAGCCAGTAGTTTTTCCTGCTGGTCCAGAAGTCTCTTCTGTTGCTCTTGCTGCTCTTTGATCACCTGCAGTAGCACAGCGTGGTCGAGCTGGCCCTCTACATGACAGAAATGGCGAATTAAAATAAGTCACAACCTGCTCTGAGAACACTGCATTAGTTAATAAGCTTAGTTAGCCTGGTGTAGGGCCAGTCTCTAGGTGTGAGGGGAAGGGAAATGCACCATATTTCACTCAGGTTTAGTTTCCATTCAAACACACATCTCTAGATTGTAGCCTTAAACATAAACTGGAACGGGCAGCTGTAAACACACACTATGTTAGGGGGCAAGGTGAGTGGGTGGATTCTACACTGGCACATTATTTACTTATGTGATGAAAACGCAAATTGATATACGTGCTGTATATATATGTAAATATCCATTAACTTAGATAAATGGCCCACTGAGTGAATGTCAGAGTGACAGACCGAGATAAAGAGAAGAGGCAAGAGGGAATTCATACCTGCAACCAGCTTTTTTATCACTGTGATAGGAGTCCGGCAGAAAAAGAAAGAAAAAAAGGGGTAAAGATGGAGAAGGAGAGAGAGGGCAAAAGTAAACAGAGCAAGACAGTCAACAAAAGCCAAAAATGACTGCGTAGTGCATCAAGCCAGGTCAAGAAGTAGGAGAAAGAAATGGATTTGAATATCTCTGCTGTGCTTTACACCATGTGTACCGTCAAAAAAAGGCACAATAAGCAGCAGATCACAGAGATTAGAGTACATAAGATAAAACAAGCAAACTGAGATGGGGAAAAGAGAGACATAAACAGCATGCAGCAGACCACTGCATATTGTGTTACTATTAAAGGAAAATCCCACCTTTATTAATCATTTTCACTAAGTGTTGTACTTGTATTTTTAGTGCCTTCTGTTTTGTAACCTGCTTCAATCTCTTGTATTTTACTGCCTCCATGTTCAAGAGTAACTTAAAAGTTCCCCTGTGGGGCTTTCTGTACAGTGTACACAAAGCTGGAAAATGCAATAATGTTGCTGTCAATTTTTCCCCACCTGGGACTAAACAGTTATGAAAACAGTCATGTGCTGGGTCTTACTGTCAAAGGACCACTGTATTTCATAGGCTTATAAGCCATCTACACAAAGCTGTGGCTGCATTGCATTCTGGTCAATGGAGGCTACTTATGGTGGGAAAGCTGGTACCTCCACCTTTTCTACATGAACATCTTGCTGTATGATTGTTGACTACTGGTAGAAAATGTGTACCAACTCTAAGTTAGCTAGGCAAAAATATGCAACTTGTTTTAAATTGCTGCTAAAGAAATGGCCTAAGACTATTAACTCATGTCTATACGCCTGGAAGTTTTGTACTCGACTTACCGTCCAACTTCTCGTCTGCTGTATCTTTGCTGTCTGCAGCTGGAGCCTCATCTGCAGCAGGATGATGCTCTCCTTCAGGAAGTTGATCTGAAGGATCATAATATCACCAGGTTAACGCTGCATTTTCCTAAAACAGCTTTCCCACCCAACTGCCTTAACTACAGTTAAACAAGAAGATCGATAAATACTCACGTTTCCCTGCAGCCTCTGGACCTTTGCCCACATTATCAACCACAACTACATTCCCTGCAAGAGAATCGAGCTTCTCGACTTTCTTTAGCGGGGGAACTTCCTGCTTTTTGCCTGCCTCTGCTACCGGTTTATCCATCACCTCATTGGACAGGACTTCACCGCCACCCAAATCTACTTCCTCTTTCCTCACAACAGCCTGTGGTTTCTCTTCAACCCTGTCGTCTTTTTTGTCCTTGACCTCCTCAGCGTGCCCTACACCTTGCTCTTCATCTCCTTTGTGTTCTTCCCCTCCTCCTCCTGCAGGGGGAACAGGTTGCTTCTTGTCGTCCTCCAGCTCTGCGTTGTTCTTTCTCGTGTCTACCATGACCTTGTCGTGAGGGATGGGTGGTTCATGGCGATGGGCCTCCGCTTCGGGCACCGCGACACCTGAGTTAATAGACAAAACGTCACCAATTCTACACAGTTCATTTAAGAACGAGTTAAGGTTCCAGCCCGGGTTCAGTTTCCTTACCAGCATCAGGGCGGTCCAACTGCACCTCTTCCTCCTTCTTTCTCTCAGGTAGTTCCACTGGTCCTTTAATCTGGGGGGGCTCAGCTTGGTCCCTCTCTGCGGGTTGTACCACCTCCACAGCTGGAAGGTCAGGTTTTTCTATCTCCACTGGCTTCTTGTTTGGAGAATTGTCTATATGCGGACAAAAATAACTCAATTTATTACAACACAGAACTTTGTGGTCGCTGTTAAGGCACAGTTAATGAATGAGTAAATAAGTCCTTTAGTAATAGATTTATACAACCATAAAAATAAAGTTTTCATGCTAGGATATTTTTTACTCTTGCTTAGTACTGCTGCTGGTGAGTTTTTTATTTTGCCTTTGCAGCATTTTCCTACACAGACAGTATACACAGTCAGTCTGAAAAATATGGGACACATTACTGAGACTAAATTAAGAAACCATAAATTTGACACCTCATTTATTCCACTATTTTCTCTTGTCTGAGAAAAGTAAAACAACTGTATTCTAGTACATTACTATTTAACACCGGCCCTGACATGAAGTCTTTATTTTCTTATACAGTTGTGTTTATTACACACATTAACTGCTGGCATTAAAAATAAAGGACAACCTCAGCATATCTCACATGAACTGTTTGTACTGATACACTCAGCGGTAATTGATTTCAAGCTGACTATCTCTAATATGTACATCCACTAGGTGGCAGCAAATACTGAAAATGGCAAAACGGAGACAATCGGTGCTGTTTCAGAAATGAGCAAGAGAGAAGAGCAGAGAGGGGCAGATGCATTAAAATTGAAAGTGACAAACAAGTGTGGAGGTCAGACCACATGGGTTTCACCTGGAATAAAAATGTGAGGGGCGAGGTAGTAAAATCAAACTAACAGAAATACATAATCACGAAGATGGAGACAGAAACACTTTGCCGGTGTCTGTGAACAGGTTAGACAGAGATGCTACTGAAGAACCATGGGGTAAGGAGAGGAAGTGAAACTAAAATCCCCTCCTGCTTCACCCAAAAACTGAGAACATTAAATTGAAGGGTTTCTTTCCGTCTCATCTCCATTTGTTTTCGTCTGCACCCCTCTACCCTCCCCAAACCCACATCGCCCTCTTCCCTTTCTACAGCTAGAGCTTGCAGGCATTTTATAGCAGCCACAGGAGATATGAGGGGAGACGGGGGTGTAGACAAATGTATTTTGGGGGGAGGGGATGGCAGGAGAAATGAACAGAGGTAGAGGGGTGGAGAGAAATTACTCGAGTTTGAAGGGCATCACTCTCGCTCCATCAATGTCAAGCACTCATCTCTGCTCTCAGATATTATCAAGAGGTTATCTCCTCACCCTGTCTGTCTTTCTGTCTGTCTGTCTATCAGTCACTCTGTCTTTCTCTATCTTTTCTTCTCACACAGATGAAAGAAACACTTCTTTTGCCCTGGCTTTGTGCTTTTGTTTTAGTCTCACTGGCCTTTGCTACTTCCACATATTCTCTTTACGCTGCGCTGGTGTTTTAGGGCGCTGCAGTCCACGACTTTGAAGATAAAACAAGAAATAAGATTGTCTCTTGTGCTGCCAGTGCCTTTTCCATGATATAATTACATGCAGCACGGCTGTCCACTCTCAGACACTGCAGACAACCCTGGCTCCGGCCCGTTGAGGTAAATGTTTCCATGGCTCATTAGTAAACCACTTTAATCTGCATTTAATCAAGTAGATAAGTGATTGCCAGCCATTAGTGCATGTCATGATCTTTACCGTGCGGTTCAGGGAGGTCTGGTAGTGCCAGGTTGTTCTTGTCAGGTGCTGGAGGAGGAGGAGCTTGAACCTTGATGCCGGGGCTTCTGGCCGAAATTGAGAGGGTGGTAAATGTGCTGACCAGCAGGATGCCAAGACCCACCCACAGCACCAGCTACAGGATACAGAGAAAGAGGAGAGGCACAACAGGTGAGAGACAGTGAATAAACATATATTCAGTGAGCAAATGATTAGCAGAATGCTAATTCTGACCTGAGCGATGATGCCATTCTTCTGGATCTTCCTGTAGATGAGAGCAGGGCATATGAAGCAGATGAGGCTGCCCATGGTGGCTCCAGTCAGACCCAGAATAGTTTCCACTAAGAGAGAAAAAGGGAAAGAGAAACACAGGGATTACCTTGTGATCCTGTACTGAATCTGTAGTTGTAGGGGTGTATGTGGAAGTAATAAAACAGATGAAATAATGACCAAAAATGAATGGATAAACTGGTGAAACGGTTGGGAACCACTGCTGTAGAGATCACAGTGCAAACCATGGCACCAACACTGCCAGAGTCGCGGGGTTTGTTGTGCCTCGCTAGGCGCATTGTTCCATATCTCTTCTGTTAAAAAAGCTCAAAGCAATTCTCCATATCTATGCTCCTTATCACTAGCTCCATTCATACCTGCCTCTGCCATTTGCAACCGGCACCCGCCAAGCCCCAGGCGCCCATCCATGGCAACCTGCTCCTGGCAGCAGCAAACCCTGGCCCCACCCCTGTCTCTGTGGACCGGGCTGGCTGGGCGTCGGGCCTGGAAACCCATCGCTCATCCAGAGGACGGACACCATATTGTCTCCCTCAGATTTAGTGTCCATTCTCCCCGGGGTCCTTACCTCCTTTCTCCTCAGTCTATTAGTCTGATTAGATACACAAAGAACCAGCCAAACCTGCTGTGTATGTGTGTCTGTCTCTGTGTGTGTGTATGTGTGTGTATGTGTGTGTGTGTGTGTGTGTGTGTATGTCCACCCAATCAAAAGTTTAACAAACAGCCACCGTATAAAAGGATGAATAAAACATAAACTCATGCTAACCTTTACATCTCCACCATTTTGGAGCCGTTTTTGAGTGGGACGGAAAGACTCAAAGAACCTGACAGAGAACCAATATTGGTGTGTACATGGACTTGTGTGCGTGTGTGTATGTGTGTGCGTGTATGTGTGTGTTTGTGTGCGTGCGGGAGAGAGGGAGTCTAGGAGAATAATAGCCCTATCTTCCCGTCTGCCCGTCTAAAAGGAGATAAAAGTTAGGGCCCTGATTTAAGGACTGTGTTAGAGTGTGACAGTCACTGACTCATAAAGTCACATTCACACACGTCGTAAAGCTCCCCAGCTACTCCGCCCACATAAAGGAACACATGCACCTTAAAGACCTCCAGTCAGCGAGCTGTACACATACGCACACACGTACAATTTCAATCCATTCAATCCTTGACACACACACACACAAGGACACACACAGACACACACAGACACACACGAGGTAGGATGTACCGTTGGGGATGAGAATGCCTCCCAGCATGGTGCCAAACACAATGCAGAGGGTGATCATCTTGAAGCGCAGAGGAGGCATGTATCCCCCAGCAGCAAACGTCCCATCCTTCTGCTGTAAGAAGAAAACAGAGTGAGAGAGGGACAGGAGGACAGACTAAATAAATAAATAGAATCTCCAATTTACAATTAAATTGGATTTTTGTTTATGAGGTAATTGTACTACTTAGTGTTTCTGCTACATTCATTCAAGTGTTGTGGCCACACTGATCACCATCATCATATTTCCAACACTCAGTATTACTTTTTTACCAAAAACACAAACCACAAGGAAATTGTAAAATATCCTCAGAAAAACTTTTTCAATATTTTATATGCCACAGGTCTTGAAAGAAACTGTGCGTGTCACAAGATTTTATGTTTATGTGCCTGCAATGACGGAATATGATAAAAATGCAATTGACATCACAGTTAAGTTCCACAGCAAGTGTTTCCAGGGGGCTCTGTTTACATGGAGCAACATGCTTCTGCTTTTATTATTGTCAAACTGCATTACAGAGAGGATGGAAGTACCAGTTCCACAATAGTAAGGCAGAAAGTTACACTGTACATATGGAGAAGCTAGGATTTACTGTTATGTTATGTTTACTGAAGGGGGGCTGTTGCTACACACATCTTTATGTAAGACTTTTATGTAATTCCTCATACAGCCAGTTTATTAGTAGCATTCAAACTCACCTGCTGCTCAAAGAGCATGGTGTTGATGGCCTGGCGGCAGGGCAGGATCATCATGGGGAATCCGACGGCCACAGACATCATAAAGCCCACGCGGATCATCTCTGTCACCAGGTTGGATGGGAAGTTCATCAGCACGTTGCCAGCGATGTTGTCTGTGAAACTGACATAACCAAAGAAGCCCACCTGGTTCAGAGAGAGGAGGAGGGAAGCAAAAAGAGGGAGACATGAATATGTAGCTGAATAAGTTTTTTTTAGAACTGGGGTTAAGTACCTCATTGTCCACTAAATGAAAGTGCACACAAGACATTTGCTGTGCTTTCTGATGGAAACATCACCTTTCAGGACTCTTTGAATGCCAGTTTAAAAATAATAAAACACCAATTTTTATGTGATGCAAACAAAAAAAAGAGGCATTGGTTTGAAAATGTTTGAAAAAGATCAGGACAAGCAGATGCTCTGTTATGTCACAAAATCACAAGGTTTCCATGTGACAGCAGTGTCAGTGGCTGGAGTGCTTGGAAGTGCGTTTCCACTCACAGTGATGTAGAAGATGGTGACTACGTTGAGGGCCGAGGTGAAGATGGTGCTCATGCGTTTGACGGACGGCTCTTCCAGGCTGTCGTAGGTCGGCAGCACCTGCCTGTGAGAGACAATCAGCCCGACAAGAACACACTCTGTGTGCTGCATGAGTCAAAACCACACTGGTACTTCTGTTGTGCATTCATGTGCAGTCTGGATTTTTTTTTATTAGATACAAGTTGTATACACAACTTTTGTCGTAAGACAGTCTTTGTTTTGACATGGTAAAATATCACAGTGGCTTAACCCTCCTGCCTGAGTTTAAGGTAGCATCGACCCACAGGTAATAACCACAGGTTTCAAGCAATTTACCAATTGATTATTACCTGCAAAAATGGGCCCCCAAACCCATGGAGCCAGACATAAATTAAGACGCTTCTGAGTCCGGACATAAAGCACATTAACATATAAATTGTGTGTCCAGAAGTAAATCTTACATGCACATGAATGCAACATTTATTTCAGCATGTGGAATTTTTTCATACTATGAATATAATGTTAATTAAATAATTCATATGTCCAAATACTTTACATTGCAGTCAATTTTCAAAGTGGCAATGGATGAAAGTAGAGTCATGGCAGTGGGGGTGAAGTGTGCAGGAAGTGATTGTCTACATAGGAGTGTGTGCATGTATGTGTGTGACACAGAAAGGGTGACAGTAGTCAAGGCTGGCTGAGGTTGAACTTGAGACTGTCTGTAAACCCAGGTATCTGTCTCTCTGTCATTTTCTGTTCTGTGTTGTAAGAGAGTAAGGCAGTGTGGAGGGGACCATCGGCACATTAACCAGTAAATTTACAGGCTTTATATATAACAGCGAGTGCCTGGCAGGTTTTAGAGCATTATAAACTTTCCTGGCAGACTCTTTGTGCTCGCCTCCTCTCTTTCTCTCTCTCCCTCATATATATGTGAAAGGAAAAAAACAGAGAGAAGAACTGAGAGAGAGAGAGAGCAAGAAACCATAACTTTCTCTGCCTCTCGTTCTCTCTTTGCCCGTCTCTCTTTCACACACTCAGGTTTTATGAGCAAGCACTGTCCCATGGTGCTATTCCTTGACGCTTGTTTAATCCGCAAACCAGTAAATCTCATGGCCAAGGTTAAATAAAATGACATATTGTAAGTGGGGAGCTAGAGCATCTAATGGTCACTGAATAGTCCGGTCTCAGAGGCTAATGTGTTTTTGCTTTAACACTGCCCTTAAATGGAGGAAATATGACGGAGAAGGTCTTCAAAGCGAATGTGGGGAAGTGTGTGTTGGGAGGGCAATAGATAATATCATTAACTTGGAGTTGAAAGCCTGGTCACAGTAGCATCACAGAGGGGCATTTTCGCTGCACATGTTTTTCTTATGTCCCTCCATTATGAGCTAACTGCTCCTCGCTTTTCAAAAAGTGCAGCCAAATAACAACAGGGCCAGCTCCCATCCCATCATAATGGTGATGTTAAGTAATGTTTTAACTGAAAGTAAACACATTTCATGAATGTAATAAAAATCCAATGTGCTGAGAGCTGTTTAATCAGCCTGTGAATACATCAGTGTGTGTCTGTAAGATGGCGGCAGTCCAATGTGTTGATTAGTGGTTTGGCTTAAGCTGCCTGCCGCCTAACGGAGCACTCGCCTTGCTCGGCCTGACCACAGGCCAAGAAATCACCCTGCCAAATATCACTCAGCACTGCTAGTGGGAACCAGCGCACAAAACACACATACAAAAACATAAACAAGCGCACGCTTTCTTCTTCTTCTAACATGCGCACACCTCACTTGCTAATGAACGCGAACGCCATACCGTAATGTTATGTTGGCTTTGTGCGATTACATTAATTAAAGTCTTGTTTCAGTCTCAACGCTACAGTCACCCACTCCTGCCACTTACCTCACTCTCTCTCACACAAACAAACCCATACAGTACCACCACCCAAACATCTGGCTCCTAATGACCTCACCGTAACACCCCCTACATCCCTCTCCAGCACTGCATTCAAATCAAAGATAAGACTTCGTGCACTCGGATCCCACTGGACCTTTGCACGTTACCCTTCACCCGCTCAACTCACCGCAAACCCAGAGCAAGCAGTAAAGTGTAGAGGACAGGACAAAAGAGGCAGTGACAGAGCATGCAGATGGGTGAAAATTGAGAAATGAGTGAATACGGTGACTTGGAGAAGCTCTGATTATGCTGTGAGAATTGACATGTAGTAGTGTGATCTCTGCAGTCTCTGTGGGGAACGTTAATGGAATGCCAAGAACGCCGTGAAACCCCTCTTCTTATCTGGCAAAAAATTATTTCAATGTATGAACAGTGTTTGCCACACTAACTAGGTCTGCATCCGTGTACATTTTGTACATTTTAAAATGTTTCAGATCAGAAAAGCTGATTGTAAAGTTAATAGAAAGTTCACCAAAAAGTTTTAATTCTCTTTTTTTTTGTCAGCTTACATTTGAGTTTTTGACAATTTATCTTGCAGCAAATTTTCATTATAGTTTTTGTGACATTTATAAGTCACTTGACAACTGAATGGCACTGTTTTCAACAAATGTTGACTTTATGTGACAGAAACGAATTAAGTTTAATTCTTGTCAAACTAAAGCAGCAGTGTGGAAATAAGCAGTTGAAGTCTCAGGTTAATTCTAGAGACTGCAGACCTAGCGGAGCAGAAAAAGATGACCTGGCTGTGAAAAGCACATTAGCAAAAATAAGCAGCCTCCCTTTGCAACCAGAAATCCCTCAACAACCAACTCATCTCCACCACAAATGTGCGTGTCTCTTTACATGACCAACTCACACCCCACCCTCCACTGTGGCTTAAAGGAATGATGCATGCACTAATTGTGACGTTTGCTCAGTTTCTACATGCAGCAATGAAAAACTCAATTCAGTGTGCCGCTGCAGGAGGCAGACAGAGGAAAAGCCCCGGTTTGAGCATCTACCCACCACATGATTTTAGGACTACTGTCAGATTTTCACTATATCGAATCTTGTCTTGAGTCTTGTCTGACATCAGTTTCATTGCATGGTCCTGTGCGGGTGGAGGGGCAGGAGGAGTACTTACGACTGACAGGCGAAGGCCATCCCACAGATGGGGAGACAGCGAAACACACCCTCCCAGCGCACCACATTGACCTGCCCTAGCCACCAGCCACTGAGCAGCCCATGTTTGAACGACGACAGCACCATCTGAGGGGAAGGAGGGGTGGGGTTACAGCCGAACCAAATGAAGACAAGTGGGGGAAGAGCATGAAGAAGAGGAGGCGGGGCTGCACCCATGCTGACGGCTCACAGACAGATAATGAAAATAATGAATGAGGAGAGAAAACCAGAGAAAATGAAAAAAAGGGAAACAAGAAAGAGGCATGACAAGAAACCCCATACTGAACAAAAAAACCTGCCAATGCTAAAACAAAATTAGGTAATGAAGGCGACACCTATTGAATAAAAGTGAAATCATAATTTGGATCAAGAATAAGAGGCTTAGGAAGGGGTCATGTAGACCATTTACACCACAGGTTTTTGATCAGCATGTGTTTCTTACGTCTTGCTCCTTTAATTACCTGATTAAGTCCCAAAGAACACTCCATAACCCCCCAGCCTCCCACACCCACACTCAGGCTGCTCATCCTGGGTGTGGGTGTGGGGGGAGGGGAGCAAAGATGAAACTTTCACTTCAGTACTTCAGTTGTACTCCTCTGCCTTATTACTACTGCCACCGAAAAAAACCCACACTCACACACAGACAGACAGACACACTCACATTGCTCAAATGTCTCAGACCAAACCCGAATTAAAAGGTGAAAAAAAAATGAGGATGACTGAGAGGCGCGGGCGGAAGGTTCAGGTCAATGGGAGGGGGGTTTGAGGAGCGTAAAGTTGCAGGCAAGCTTCCTTAACACTCCAGCCTCCCCACTGCCCTTACAGTGGTGTTATTTTGGGGGTGGTTTCCGTGGTTTACTTACGGGTGACAGCAGAAGGTTGTGGCGATAATGGGCAGGCACTGAATGACGCCCTTGAAGCGCCACAGGTGAACCCGCTCCACCCAGGAGCCTGAGATTATGCCGTAGCGCAGAGACGACAACACTATCTACAGCACCAGCAGCAGAAACAACAGTGGGACAGGGGGGAGCAAACAAAGGGTGCAGAGGAGGAGGGGAGGTAGTCAAGGAGAGAGAGGGAGGGCAGAAGGACATGAAGGAAAAAAAAGGAAGAGAGAGTAGTGAAGTGGTACAATGAGCAGAAAGGGACAAGAAGGAAAAAAACGAAGGGTAGGATGAAAGGAGGGAGGGAAGGAGATACGTCACTGTTAGAGGGTTAGGGGTCTGGACTGGGCCAGGCCTGGATCTGAAGCCAGACACACACCACACCAATGCACCGGGTCATCGCCATGCTACAGAACTCTAAAGTCACATCACACAGAGAGACTGTGCACGGCAGTGAGAAGTCTGTGGAGGCAGGTCAGTAAAACACAATCACACACACAAACTCTGTGTGTGCATTTAAAGAGTAAAGAGCTAAATCAGATGAGGCAGAAAACGGCTGCTGGACAGTTACTGGAGTTGAACTTTTAAGTATGTTGCACCTCTGACCACACTCACATATGAAGCAAAAATCCATCAGCTGTGAGAGCTGTGTGTTTGGTGCCGCTTAAAGTTGAATGCAACCAACTGTTTCCATATGGGAATTTGCTGCTTTTCTCTGTTTTATGGCAGTGTAACTTGAGTATCTTTGGGTTTTGGACAAAAACGACTATGTGAGGATGTCCCAGAGGTATCGTGGAAACCGTGATCAACATTTTCGGACATTTTATAGACTAGAAGTTTAGACTACATGGCTACACGTGACTTACTTGTCTCCTCAACCGTTAATCTTCTTTCAGGTTTCTAAATGTGCTATATCCATCGAGTAGGTTGACCAATGTTTCTGTGGATTCCTTTTAATATTAGAATTAACCTCAGAAATATTTCAGCAACCAGCTGCTATGGTGGTATGGAGCCAATCAATGCTGACTGACTGGGGCAGAAAGGTTTGTACAAATAGGAATGTTCTGAAGATGTCTGTTCTACAAAACACGAGAAATAAATAGAATGTAATATGTCAAATGCGAGTACGGAGGGACTCGGAAATATAGGCTATATAAAATTATATATATAAAATATATATATGGCAACAAATGATCAAATATTTGCTCTGCACTTTAAGTGCTTAAACTGTCTCTAGTGGCTATGTTCAAGTGGTGTCTCATTCCCATGGGAAAGCCTTTGCTTCAGCCTATAAAGAGCAGTGCAGCAATTGTTTTCTGCCTGATGTGATTTAGTGTGAATTTGCTCTTTAACAAAGAGGAGCAAGGCAATATTGTGTTGGTACGGAAGACATAGTTCTGTCCAAAGGAGCAAATAAGGAAGAATTTACATAGAATACAACAAAATAACATTTTTCAAAAAGAATCTTCTGAAAAATCAAATAAGTTTCAAGTTAAAACAGAGAGCATGGTCAATGAACTTGGTTGCTGGTAATAAATGATCTAACTGATACTTTGTATGTACACCTTGTTAATTATTAACTGTAGAATGAATCATTTAAATAAACACATTCTGTATTGCAGATGTCATAAACTTTAGATGACCTATTATGCTATGCAACTGTTTGGCAACTGTTTGGCTAACTTAATAAAAGTGTTTTATTTTCTACAAAGACAGCTCTACCTCATGCATTTTGATTGTCAAGCTTTGATAGCGAAGCCAATGTGTGTTCCCACCGCAGTCTAGTGCAGCGGTCTGTGTGTTTGTGGGCTCACCGTGAACATGAAGAGGGTATAAAACATGAGAGCCATGGCGGAGAAGGACTGGATGGAGGACATCATGTTCCTCTGCAGACTCAGAGGGAGGACGATGAACAGAGACACAGCGAACAGCAGCAGCACGCGAAAACCGAAGGTCACCTTTAGAGCACAGTGTGACATGATTCTTCAACCTGTTTCTTATGACCTTACTTTTAGACTCGGTTCTACCTATTGTTAGTTTGTTGATTTACCTCAATCTTATCATTACAACATTTACTATAGTTATTAATGGTTTTGTTTGCTTAAGAGTAAAGTAATGGGGAAGAGGAGAGCAGTTGAGACAAAACATATGACTTGTTCATAATAGTGTTCAGAAATGTTTAAAGACTGAGAGATGAATGTAGCAGATAATGATTTCAAACCTGTAAACCTAACAGCTGAGCGAAGAAGTTTGAGCCCAGATCAGCTATCACGACGTAGAAGGCAATACAGGTCCCCAACATCAAACCGATCATACTGCAGGAGGAGACAGGTGAAATCACAACTAATATAAGTGTCTACAGTTTTAGAAATAAGTCAATTCAATGTTTTTATACATCTATGAAAATTATTTGTAGAAAATCTAATATAAACACTTCAAATACAGCATAATGTGTGTAGTGAATTATTAATAAGACTTGCCTCGTCTCAACAAGTGTTTTTCCTGGTTTCCCATAAGCATGGAAGGCTGCAGAGAAAGAAAATACATCAGTGTGAACATGTGGATAAGCAGATAATAATAATAATAATAATAATAATAATAATACTTAAAATCAAACCAGCATAATTATGCTTATCTAGCATTCCCAACACATTCGCTATTCACTATTTGTATTACAATATAGTAGCGTAAACATAAAATCTGCAAGATGCAAGGATGATTATTATCATTGCAGGTGGTGATGTGGTGTTCAGTCGTGATGCTATCGCTGCTACTACTAGCTGTTGGTAACAAATACAAAACAGCACCTTTAACATAAAAATGTTACTAGTTACTATTTAAACACACCCAATCCTGCATAGGTCCTTCTTTTGGTGTTGCTCGCTGTGTGTACCAGGAACATGCATGACTTGTGGGTCATCCACGAACAGAAGAACAACAGCAGAGTTCCCAGCACTATCCCACACTGTAAGAGGACAGAGGGACAATTAAACACACAACAGACATACATAATGCAAAATAATGTCTTCTATTAAATTATACAAGGATCTGTGTTCAAAGTGACCTTGATGAAGTCTCGATGCCCTGGCTAGGATTCAAACTATCCTCCCACTAAACTAGCGTGACTACATTTAGTCCTTCAATTACAACACCAGTTCAAGGAGGGGAACACATTTGACAGTTTTATAGTAAATAGACTCCAAACATGAAGGTCTATGGAAAGGAAAAGGTTGAGAAAAATTATACACACACTTCATGATGAAACAAAAGAATGGATGGCTTGTTCATGTACAGGATATCCACAACATAAAATATAGAGTAATGACACGACTTTTATCCACCCATAACAGTTTAACAAATCAGTTTAATCTATGACAGAAACGTAAATATTAGCTTGCAGAGCATGGTGATAAAACACTAATAGAGATACACGGACAGACAAGAGTCCCAAATGATGCATGCTACTTTAAATTGGGCTATTTTCAATGGCCGTTTCTAGTAGGAAGAAAATCTCAAAAAAGAGTACATAAACAAATCCAAAACAAATGTCTACCCGTGTGTGCAACATGTGCGATTTGCTTATAAAATTGAAATTTAAATTGTATATGAATGTCTCAATTGCTTAAGTCATAGACTGTATGAAAATAACACTGGATGGAGGTAGAGGCAGAGAGGGGAAGGGCAATATATATAATTTTTTTTTTTTTTTTTTTTCCAGGTAGGGTAGTTTGGATTTTTTGCTAGTTTGATTTGTCATAATAATAAATCATAGTCATGATTATTATGATAGACTGTGCTCATAAATTGCTTGCTAAAATCACTGTTGTGATTACACTAAGGCAATTCAAGGGCCCAATAAAACATGATGTTATGTCATGTTATGTTGGTGAAGAAGAAGTGTCAGCCTCACCCCGTATCTTCTTTAGTTCCTTCTGTATAGAAATACCGCTGAATACCGCACACATTCTGAACTTGCATTTAACTAGTGCACACTCTGGTTCATGGCCACACACAACAAACACAGAGAGGCAGTGAGACAGGAAGTAGGCTGAAATGCTTCACAGCAAATAGTTTCCTGAGATCATACTGTGATGACACTGATACTTAATGAATTCCTCTCCATTTTCCATAGGGAGGTCGGAGGGTGACGCTGTGGCCCACAGTAAAGAGTAGGTTTAAAACACGTTTAGTATTTGTGCCAAAACCAGTAAAACAATGTTCAAATGATTTAATGGGAGATGCAGTCTCACAACAGATGGAGATGCTGTTTATGTTCAACCGAGCGTCCACTGATCTTATGAGGAAGTTGCCAGGCTATAAAAGTAAAAGTCACTCATTAAGCAAATTTCCCTTCACACTGATGTTCTTGCACAATGACAAAACACACCGAGGCCAAAGTAAAGCACACTGTCATCAATATCAAGCTGAACATGAATGTTCAGTTTTTGATGAAACTTATTTAGGTATAAAATAATTGGGTCATTTATGGGGGGCTGTAATTTGTGATGCTGTTGAATTATGTTGTGTTAAAAATATTTTCCAGCCATGTAAAATTCAAGAGCACCCCAAACTACAACTGCCTATATATAATGTTAATTTGTACTTTATGTGTAACAACTTATGTGTTGTTTTTTTAAGTTCTAGTGATGATGTACAGGGGACCAAATCATGCCAGGGTTTTCAGATACACAGCACATTTTGTCAGGTTTTTATAGGGAGTAAATAGCGACCTGTGTATTACTTGATATGCAATATTAATAGAATGAGATAAAAGCTAATATTAATGTTGCTAGAAACATTTGCCTACACCTATACTATCTGATTTATTTTTATATTTTGTAGTGATGGAAAGTACCACCTACATTTACTGTACATACACAGTTTTATGGTACCTGTAAGTAGTATACTATATATACTATATACTTCTATATAGTTGTATGTTTTGAGATTTCACACACACAATATATAGTTAGTTTATAAACCCTATACCAGAGATTAAACTGCCCACCAGTCTATAATGCAGCAGCACCCTGACAAACGACAACATGAAGGTACTGCTTACACGTTAGTGCAACAATAATACATTTTGCCTTTACTTCTATTGTGGTAAAACTTGAAACGCAGGACTTATACTGCTACTTTGACTTTTTCCACCACTGCACACAGTCCCAGTAAAAAAAGGCACCTGCACGTCCGGCTGCAGGGGGACCCACCTGTTTGAAGCAGAAGGGCATGGTGAGCACGCTGACTCCGACGATGCTGTTCACCACGTTCATGATCAGACCCCAGTTGGACGCCGTCATTTTCAACCGCTCGTCGACCGGCCCTCCTTCGGTGGGGAAACGTCAAACGACCCGGAGGCGGCGGCTCATCGGAGGCCAACGGTGAAGCACAGCGGGCGGAGGCGAGGTCCGAAGCGGGGACTCGGAGGCTGAATTCCGGGTGTGTGTGTTTTTTTTGTTTTTTTTTTCCGACTCCCTCCGCCGATCAATGACGTGGCGCTCTGCGAGAAAACCCACCGACAGCCCAGTTTGACACTTAACACACTTTAACCTTTGGTCGTTTTGTAAAATACTCACAAACCAACCCGAAACACAAATAAAAAAAAATAACAAAAATGGAGTTTGTGAAGATTACAGCTTTAAGCCAGAAAGCTAACAAAACCGATAGTAGTTTTATTAACTCACATTTCTCTGCGCCCCGCTGTCCTGTTTACGTTATCATCGGTAAATACGTGACACTAAACGGTCATTTAACGCTGATAAATTGCGTTTGTTTGTGTGTAATAAGGCTACAGGTTAAGGGAAAGCACTTAAGAGGAAAAGATGAAAATAACAAAACCTGGCTGTTTCTCTGACCGCGTATCCAGGAAGTAGAGACAACAACCGAGGAGGTCAGAGAAGACGGACCCGCCTGCTGCTTTCAGGTCTGTCCAAATACTTGGGCGCCCCCCAGTGGTCACTTACAGTAATGAACGTGGTGCCATCTGACATGCTTATTCAAAGCATATTCATGGTTTCATAGTTTCTTAAGAACTTTATGCCGTCGTGTACTTTACTACATTTATTTACAATGCATTTTTATTAAGATTTGACATTAAAACAACATGATAAGCTTATAAAATAAAGTGAATTGTAAACCAGTGGCTCTCTGGCTTTTGGCCTTTGACCTCTTACAAAAACAGTGTCTACTTAGGGCCCTTTGTCACGTTTCAGATATCCGTGAGTTGTTGTCGGTTCCACCAAACAGTGACTTCCCCTCTAAACTCTTAGGTGGTTTGGCCCAGTAAATGATAAAATATTAAACAAAACAAAAAATAACTCAGGTAGCATTCTTTGTTTTTCCTCTTTCCTACCTCAATAATCCTGTCACGACCTCTCAGATTTATCTCGTAACCCTTTAGGTTTTTTCTCTACATCATGAGTACTTCTACTTTCATTACTTTAAGCAATTTTTTTTGCGCTTTTGCATAAGTAGGATTTTGAAAGACGGACTTTTACTTGTAATTGAGTATTTTTACATTGTTGTATTCATACTTTTACCCTACAAAAGGACCTGACTAGTTCTTCCACCACTCATGAGCTCTGTTATCATAACAATACACAACAGACATGCATGAATCCTGTTTTTCCAGATGCCTCAGAGATCCCCTTCAGGAAGGGGAAACAGGCACCAGAGGGATGTGAGGGCTAAAGGTGTGAGGGGGAACAAAAAAGACTAAAACAGAGCAGGCCAATCGTGGATGGCGTCAGAGAAAATAGTCAGCACCTGAATGGTTGCTCGCAGTGGCCGGGTTTATTTACGTCAGTCAAAGCTCCTGCCCAGTGCCCTCTCTGCTAGATGACTATTGTGCTGTTTGACCAGGAAGGAGAAGAAGGAGCGAGGGGCTGGAAGGGGCGGAGGGGGGGGGGGGGGGGGGGGATGGGGTTGACCTGGGAGCTTTTCCCCCGCCGGGTGTGCTGTTCCCCGGGGACGGAGGATTTTCAGAAGCAGCGATGTGATGAAGCTCTGGGAGGTGAATGGGAGGAATTTTGAATTGTATAGACGTGTGTGTATGTAGTGTGTGTGTTTGTGTGCACATGTGTGTGTGAGCCTTTGTGGAAAGATTGTGGAAAGTCCTGTCTGAAGAATTTGCGCATTTTTTTAATATCATCTGTAACAATCTCCTCTGAAATCCCACTTTTATAGACTTGAAAATGTGATCATCTTTAATCTTATGTATCTGTATAGTTTTTTCCTCATATTTCTTTTTACACACTCAGTCTTATTTTTGTGCTTTCTATTGTTACCTTCAGTGTTTACTATTCTTGCATTTTACCTTCCAAATAAAGCCCTTTTTAAACTCAGCCTTTTAGTTAAATTGATGTTAAGTTTATTGTCGATATGTGTGCATGTGTATGAGTGTGTGCGTGCATATGTGTGTGATCAGAGAGGTTAAGACAGGAAAACCCTGGCCATTGTGCACCAGTGACCCCTCAAAATCAATGTGACAGACCGGTTGATTGGCTGGAGGGTCCTGTCTCTCTGCACCTAATCCCTCAAGGTAGACCCTCAGCCAGGCCTGCTGCGCTGGTAAGTGTGTGTGTGTGTGTGTGCGTGCGTGCGTGTGTGTGTGCTTGCATGCGCGTTTGTGTGTGTGTGTGTGTGCGTGTGTACGGATGTATCTGTGCTTGTATGTGTGTCTTTCTGCACCTAATCCCTCAAGATAGACCAAAGGCCATGGGATGGGGTATTAGTGCAGTTACAGGGGGTCGTGTGTGTATGTGTGTGTGTGTGTGAGAGAGAGAAGAGGGAGAGAGAGTGTGTGTGATTGAGAGAGAGACACACAGAGTATGAGGGACTGGAGTGTGAGCCCTACTCCACAGTAGTCCAATTAGACTGCAGAGTACCTATGTATTTCTATGGGACTCAGTCATGTGTGGAGGTAGTAGTGGGTTTTAGGGTGGGGTGGGTGGGGGGGGATTTTAGGGCAGATTTGGACGGATAACCCAGTTGGGGCGAAATTAGACGCAGGCATCTGGATATGACCTCGGGCCCTCACCGCGACCCTGGGTCACTCGGGGGTCACGGGGCACAAAGCAGAGCGCTGACCCTGCACAGGTCAAGCATGCGGGCGGCTGAAAGGACGCCTTTGTGGGGTCTGGCATGCTCACTATTTCCCATGAGCACCAGGGGACTGTGTCTGCGCAGGAAACTGGACCAGAGAGCGGGCCAGACAAGGTGTGTGTGTGTGTGTGTGTGTGTGGATGGAAACCATAATTGATTTTTGTTTATATTTCTGCTTGTTTGCTTTATGATTATCACTGACTGAAGGTCATAGTTTATCCAGATTTTTATTTGCTGCTATGTTACTTGGTATGTGTTTGTTTGGTTTTGCACATTTTGGACAGACTTTTGTGGGCTACAAACTGTCAGGTAAAAACCTTGTAACTTCAATTCATGTTTAAACTTCAGTTGAAGGATTACATACTCCCTGGTTAAAACCTTTTCACCACCCTTGGGCTTATTCCAATCCGGCTTTTCTTAGCGCCTGAAAAGTTGACATTTTTAAGATACATGATTTTTTACTTCTGTTTATGTTTATGTGTGTGTGTGTGTGTGTGTGTGTGTGTGTGTGTCAGGGAGAGAGATATGGCTTAGATTTTTAGGTATGCCTGTGGTCGTTGCTTGTGTACATCTGTTAGCGCCTCCTTAATGAGCGCATGCACGCTGCCTCCAGTCCTGTGTGTGGCCCTCAGAGAGGGAGAGAGAAGCCCTCTGCTCCAGTAATCACATTTAATTACGCACCAGCATTAGACGGCCTATGAATAGGGTTTTTAGGCAGGCCTCTCACACAGAAATTGGCTGCATCCAGCTGAACATTGCCCACCTTTGTCCTGCCAGTCCCACTATATTCTATTAAGACTTTGTCATTTGACCATCAGCAAACCACTATGGTCTAGCACTAACAACTGCTGGACTAATGCTACACATTAAAAACGGGAAGGTAAAGGGAACAATAGGCGTTTTCTTGGCTGAACGGCTTGCGTCTGCCCCATTAATGAAGCAAATGGACCACACATTAGGCTCCATCCACAATTACATAGCACCTAGAATCACAGATAAAGGATGTGCAGTCTCAAGAAAATCCTCCACGTCTGCTTATCTGAGGTTTAAGCAGAAATTTGTGGATGTTTCTTTTGGAGAGAAGAAGTGGAATTTACTTTGTTAATCTCCAGGGGGGTTCTTGCACTGTGAAATCAATTTGGAAGCAGAGCATTTTTTAAGATGACGTGGGATTTTAGTGTTGCAGAGAGAGAGAGATGTCAAGTCGCCATCTGCACCGCTCAGCTCTGTACGCGTGCACGTGCAACGTGTGTGTGAGTGTTAATACTGACATTCATCACTATGTTTACATGCAGGAAGAATTCTGTTCTTACTCAGATAACCTGGCTTTGGGTTCGACATGTGTAAACATCACAACTCAGATAGTTTACACCCAAAAACTAAACAAGTGTCTGCGAAACTATGAAAACATTTAAGTGTTTTTACTTTATTAATGCTTGCAAATACATGGTCCCAAAGCATTATGAGTACATTTGATTTTATTCCCTTTTTTGCTATATTTGCTATTACTATTGTGATTTACATTTCCCGTTATCTGACATAACTGAAAGTTCAGCTGAACTAGGCAGCTGGCTGCAAATTCATATACTTTTTATGCTGGTTTTTTTTTTTTTTTGTAGATGAGATACCTGAGGTAGTCAGTACAGTAAATATTCTAGTACTTGGTTATTCCTTTATTTGTAACTCCTTGCATATATAAACTCAGACTGTTAAATATGTATCCCTCTTTCTAAATATCTCTTGACTTGATCTGTCTCAGTGTAACGTACAGTAGGGTTGGAGTAACACAGTACTAATAACCCTCTGATCATTTTGACTGTGTATGTGTTTAATTCCTCTTTTGACAGCAAACAATGCAAATTTTCTACATAAGTGTTGGGATACAGGAAAAAAAAAAATTTCTCAACACACAACACACACACACACACACGCGTACGCACACCGTGTCTGAGATAGTGTCTAAACTGACTATAAATCCATTGTGTTTTTAAAAGGCCAGACTCATAAAGAGAAGAGGTGACAGAGCAGCACTGATGGGTCAATATGCCCCCCCCACACACACACACACACTCACTCTGTCAGATGCCACAGATACAGTACATACAAATGTACTCACGTGCATGACCACACGTATAGCGCACACACACATACACACACACACACAAAGTATGTTACGTTTGCATGAGAACACACTCATCGCATTCATATATGCATATTGTATACATATCCAACCACACACACATACAGTGAATAATGAGGGACATGATGTACAGTACGTATGGACTTGCATGTGTGTGTATTAACACATACACACACACACACACACACACACACACACACACACACACACACACAGGGCCAGTGTGTAGTGAATGGTGTGTTTGACTGGAACAGAATGACTGTGGGGATTCATGCTGGCTTTCCTCTATTAAACTCAGCAATAAGGCTCACTGTGTATGGGAGTGCTGACGTCCCTGCCCACCTCAGTGATCTACAGCCTGTGTATGTGTGTGTGTGCATGCTAAACTCTCTACCTGTTCCCAATGATCTATAGCTCCAGGGGATTTTATATACCATATACGAACATTTGTGTGCATTTGTGTGTGTTTAAATCAATGTTTGCGAGTGAGCGTGTCCACATGGGCGTGCAGCTGCATGCTCCACAGCTCCGGTTTGCAATGGTTTGGGGTTTGGCACACAGAGGGAGGGAATTCCTTCAGATTCGGACCGAGACAGAGGAGGGTCTCACTGGTGACTCCAAACTGCTGCAAACCTTGGACGGGGGAGTGATAATTTACAGTCCGAGTGGGCTGCAACTGAAGGGGACTCAGTAAAGTGGTGGAAACGGGCCGGCCCGTATATCTCCCAGTAATTGACGGCGTTGGAGCCTTGCACAGAGTTCAGAGCCAGGAGAGATGGTGCTATCCCAGGTTCTCCTCAGGCTCCTCCACTGCTCCTTTCTCTTTGGCCGTCTGCGGCTGCTCGGCCTGAAAACAGGTCTTTCATTTGAAGCACTGCTTTATATGACTCTCTGGTGCCAGCGGCATCATTAGGATTTTAGGAGTGGCACTTATCACATGAACAGCCAGGTCCTTACCCAACGAATATTAGGATTATTCCAGCTTTTTTATTGCTTTGCTGATTTATTATAGACAGAGACAGAATAGACAGCAGCCTGAATGCCCTCAACAAACCCAGTAAATAGCCTTGTCCTAACAGGCAAGACTAAAAAAAGGTTTGTAAAATGTACGTAAAATGTGCTCAGCACACAGAAAGTGAGAGAAATTTTCCCAACCACTAAAGGACCACATAGAAAAAAACATGACAAGAAGCAGACAGCAGTTTTACATCAAGAGTGAGGTGAAAGAGGCTGGAGGTCTGTTCACCATTTCCAAATCCTGCAAAGGAGTTTTTTTGTAAGTGAAATGAAAACATGTTTTGTCTTTTTCAAATCTTACCACATGGAGGCGCAGAATGCTGTAGGATTAGCCGAGGAAATGTGCATGGAGGTTTGTGAGTCGTCAAAGCTGATTTTAACAACAAAACTAAACTTATATGATTAGGTTTGATGCAATATTTTGACAGGGTCACATTTGGAGTTAAAAGGGTCACCCAATTCCAATAGTATCCAGCCATGCAGTTGTATTGTAATAACAAATAAAATAAAATTATTAGTTTTTTTGTCATTCCAAAAAAAGATTACTTTGGATAATCCACAGACACAGTGAACAGTTTTCCTTTAAAGTACTTTCTACCAAGAAAAGTCCATATGAGAACTGTTAATGAGGTCCGTGAATTACCAAAATAACCAGGAATATTTTTCTTAAAAGACACACTGCAGTTTAAAATTTAAATGTGTATTTTATTGCTGTGAACGCCACAAAAAAAAATCCCATTCGCGTCCAACTCATAATGGTGGAGGCAAAAATCTCAGAGACAGATATTTCAAAACCTAAATGAAACACAAACTATCAGCATGATGAACCGTTAGAAGTAAAGTGTTGTTTTTTTATTCCTTGGGTGAAGTGACTATTTCTAAAAGCAAATGAAGTGCTGTTACACCTTGAGGATGTTCAGGCTAAAAGATGAAGGAACCCAACGGAAGTACTGGTCACAGGTCACATTTAAGCCCACAGCTTTGAATACACGTTAACATCTCACCTCATAACATCACACCAGGATAGAAAGTGGCGATACAAATCTCAACATACAGCTGCTGTTTTTACCCTCCGGTCACTTGCTACTTTCTCATCTCTTTTACATCCCTTACAGATTCCCCCCAATAAACAGGAAATATCTCTTCAATCCCAGCGAATAAGATACAGGCTCAGGCATTCACTTGTCAGCACAAATTATGGGCCGATGCTCACAGTTATGGGTGTTATCCCGGTCCAATAACACAAACATGCCTAACACACTCTTCAAACTACACTCGTGAAATTCATTTTTTCAAGGATTTAAATTTTTTTCATTTTTAGTATCAACTCTTGCGAGGCTCACTCACACTCGCCCAGTCTTCTACATAGTTTTCCACATTCCTCCCATTTCTTTTTTTTTTTCTTGAGGGGATATACTATCCTTCTTCCCTCTCTCCCTTTTCACATGCCTTCCCCGCCTCTACTTGTTCTCCCTTCCTCTTCCTTTCTTCTGTTCTCATCGAAATTCAGCTGTGTAATTCCCTCTCCGAGGACACCATTGATCTCTCCCTTCCTGCATGTTTGAGAAACACTGGGCGGGCAAAGCGAGACGGCGAGAGGACGAAGGACGAAGAGGAGAGGGATGACAGGAGCGAACTGGAGAGAGAAACAGGAAGCAGAGAGAGAAAGCTGAAAAGGGGAGAGAAGAGAAAAAAAAAAGGGGGGGTTAAAGAAGAGGAGGAGGAGGAGGAAGGGGGAGGCAGAGGAGGAGAGCCAGACCCCCCTCTTAGTGGCTGGAGAAGAAAAGACACGGGCTTTCCTCGTGATCGCATCTTCCGCCCCTCTTTTTGAAGCACAGAGAGACAAGAGAGCAGCTATTTACTGGAGCCCACACATAATGGCCACTTTTATTTACTTTCGTCCATTTAGCTTCTGCCAAAGACTCTCTAGTGTGTGGGCCAAAAACAGAAACCCGAGGTGTTTTACAAAGTACCAAAGTCCCCTCCTCCTCCTCTACATGTGTGTGTTCTTTATTTATTTGCTGATATCCAACTGCAAACCACCCACTAAAATACAAATCCCAAATGCAGAAGCGATGCGTGTCCCCTTCTCAACATATGGGCACATTTATATATGACCTGCCTTCAGTCCTCCCCCAGGCCAGGCCACATTCACACACACACACACACACACGCACACACACACACACACACACACACAGACCCCTGCTCTGACATCAGAAAGGTCAGCAGTCCCATCCAGGCTGCGACAAAGCTGACCCTCTTTCCTGAGGCGAGGCGAGCCTGGTGACCGACCAGTCCTCTCCTCTGAGTTCACCGCTGACCTTTACGGAGCGTTTCATTGCTAGCAGACCTCAGACAAACTGCAGCTCATCAGGAAAAATCAGGCAGTCAGTCTACGGGGACTCTCTTCTGCTCTTTTTTAAATCTGACTCTCCTCCTAGAATAATCAAATGTGTTCTTATTTGTTTATGCAGAGTTTTCTTATTAATTTCTTAAAGTCAAACTAATCCTAAAAGCTACAAAATTATTTGAAGAGGGGTTTCTGAATTTCACATTTGAGAAAATTCACATTTTTGTTTATTCTAAATTGATAATAATTCTAATAGAATAGAAAAGAATAATATACTTACACTGCAGATATTACTACTACTGTCTACATATAATAATAGCATAATGAAGAATTTCATTAGTATAAGTATTTATTTAGCATTCAGATTTTAGTAGTTTAGTGTACTGTGTGTCCAAAATGTCAACTGGATGTATGTCATTAACTAAGAAAAACAGCCTTGTATTCATTTTATTTATTTATAATTTTATTTTTTTTTTGATAATGCCTGTTAGACATAATCAATGTATTTTTAGGGGTTTTGTTGAACAAAGAAGTAAGAACATTTTCGCAACCCCTTTAATCCTTCAGTGTATCTGGAAACTTCACTACATGTTAGTGACGTTATCCGGACTGTAGCCAGGACTTTAGAAATACTTAGATAATGAGAATAAATTCCACCAATAAAAAATAAATAAATAAAAATAATTGAAGAGAGACCAAAAAGAAAGTCTGTAAAATGTTGAAATTTTTTTATTTTTTTCATATTTAATTTATTTACTGTTCAGTTGTGTTTTCTGAACAGATCTGGATATGCCTGGAAAATAATTCTGGCGGGGAAATGCAGAAATATTTATTCATTTATTTGTGGCCAAAAGGTTGTCAAATTTAAATATATTAAAAATACTGCAATTAGTCTATAAAATAGCCACCATGTGTAAGATTGAACTGCAGTATGTAAACTCCCTTCAGGTCCCTAAACTTCCCCTACAAGGACATTAGCTCAGTGTCTGTATTATATAACTTTTAAATGCTATATTAATCTATTTGCTTTCTTCATTCTTAATTTTATTTGCAAAATGTTTAAACTGCTCACAGCGATGGATCATAAAATTGAGGAAATCCTAACACAGCTGCCTTACATCTTTAGAAAGTACAACCCAGAACAAAATCTCGTAACCTTTAATGTGCTTCTCTGTGTAATTATTATTATTTTTTTTTTACTTTTGTGATCCTGGCTCACATCATCACTGTGCAATTTTTTTCTCTTCTCATAGACTCATCAGACTCTTTAACTTGTGAAACTACATCCGGTGTTTGACTGATCATCCCGCTCTTGCACCGGGCTTGTTTTCTCTCTGCAAAACGAGAAGCTGTTTTCTCTCAAATGAAACTCACAAGGGGGCTGATCACAAGACGGGGCAGCTTGTGTGCCGGCTGACAGTGCAGTGACGGACGTCCCTGTTGCCCCACGCTTGATGCCTTGAGTGAGGGGCCTCTGAGCCTCCTGCATTTAAAAACAAATAAGCTGCCACGTAAAGATCATCCCTCATTTCTTCTCCAGTCACTCAGAGCCTCACCCCCTACTCACACACACGCAAAGATGCACCATCGCTTAATGTACGCTGACCTCCATACCTCACCAATCACCAATCACTAACATACCAACTTCCTTCTAAAAGTAGTCCTACATAGCATTTCTTAACCATGCACACACTGCACAACAAGCGACACACACATGCACACACACACACACACACACACCCAGGCATGCACCAGAGGCTAACATCTGTAAGGGATTTGTACAGTGAGATGATACCCAATAATAAATAATGTGAACATTTGAAACTCATTTCAGTCCCCCTCTGTGTGACCCCAAACAAGGTCAGAGGAAAGTGTGTGTGTGTGTGTGTGTGTGTGTGTGTGTGTGTGTGTGTGTGTGTGTGTGTGTGTGTGTGTTTGTAGGAAAAAGGGAGATAGAACAAGAAAGAGAGAGACCCTGCGTGTACGTTTACATTGCATCAGTGTATTATTCATGCATGTCTATGATGTGACGAATCCCAGAGTCCCACAGGTGTTCCCAATTCCCAGTTACCGCGGCGACCTCGCCTCGGTGTCCCCTCTCTCACCCCTTCACCATTTCCCCTTTAAAGAAGAAGAAAAAAAAAACACTCTCCATCAAATCTCACCTCCTCGGCTGACTTTTAATCATATGGATCCTTTAATTGGTTTAGTTAACCGGATTCTGATGATTCAGGATCAGTTCCCCTTTTCAGCAGAGTCTGGTTTGGTGTGCGGCCAGTAGGGGAGGCTGTGGCTTATCCTTTGAGACTCTTCCTATGGCTTCCCATAACACAAAACCAGCTGATCCTGCTGGTCAGAGGTCAGCAGACGGCCCTCGAAAAGCACCAGGCGCTCCGGTTGAGCTGATTCAGAATTTGACAGATCAAATCCCGGAGAAAGGGCAGAGAGGAGGTGTGAACGGAGGAGCTCACTCTGCCGGAGGATGTGACTCCTCATCCGTCCTCCTCTTCCAGCCTTTGACCTGCACCTCCACCTCCTCCTCCTCCTCCTCCTCCTCTTCTTCTCAGGACGGCCTGTTGCATATTTTGTTGTTGTCATGGCAGCAGCTGTTTGTTTGAGACCATGACGGGATCATCTGTTATGTCACCTGACCTTACTCTGAACCCACAAACACACACACACACACACACACACACACACACACACAATTGTAGTGTGATGTCATCTTAAACAAGACACCTTTAACTTAAAATTGAGCTGCGTCCTCTGCCGTGAAGTGTGTGTCACTGTGTTTTCTGCGTGTGTGTTGGGCACCTACGTGTGATTTTGTGTGCTATGGAGGAATGCAGAGAGGTGGAGGCTCAGCTGTGTGAGTGTGTTTTGTCTGTTTTTATGTAGGTGAGGATGGGGGAGGAAAGGAGGGAGGGAGGGAGGGAGAGGTGGCATATGACATATATGTCAGCTACGAGGGGAGGAAGGGAGGGGGGGAGTGAATCTGACCCTGTGACACACCCCGGCGCATAAACACGCACACACATACGGGCAGACGCGCACACCTTCACATCTGGTTTGGCCATCAGTCCCAGTTCTCAATTGACGTGCCCCTCCTCCAACACACACACACACACACACACACATTAATTCTCCCTGTAGTGCTGCTCCTCACTCCTTTCTCTATCACTGGCAAAGTAAACCCACCATGTGAGAATGATGAATGGGCTATCCTGCACCGGAAGCACACGTTAGAAACCCCCTGCCACCCCGGTCTGCTTCACACACACACACACACACACACACTCTCTCCCTCCTTTGCTTTCTCTCACCCTCTTTAGTCCACTATCCTCTCTCCCCTCTTTCTCTCCTGGTGACCTCATAAGCCTCCTTCCTTCCTGGTCGGCAGATCTACCCTCACTACACACACTCACACACACACACACACACAGACGATCCTGATGTGGTGTGTGTGTGTGTGTGTGTGAGGCTAAAACAGAGAGTGTAGTGTCTTGTCGATGGTGTCCATTGTCGTACACACACCTGCAGGTCATGTGCTTGTGTTTATTGTGTGTTTTGTGTGAGTAGATGCCTTTTAGTACACTGCAGGTTTGTGTGTGTGTGTGTTGAGGTGGAGACTAAAGGATTATGTGTTCCACTAATAAAATCCCAAATTTCAGAGATTCCCCATTTTAATTCTTTATTAAAAAATTAAACATATCACAAATAAACACCATAGAATTTAAAACATAATCCATGCAACATTATATCAGTTTAGCATTGCAAATGACATTTTTCATTTGTTTCCTCTTCGGTTATAGACATCTCATGTAGTTGACCTGAGGGAGTCTGAAATCAGCCAAAGGAAATGTTGAAACTCCAGGTGGTCCACAACCAATTAAATAAAGCATCACTGTGCTTCTTTTTGAAACACACACACACACACACACACACACACACACACACTCGAGAGAAGCCCTCTAGATTCAGAGAGAGAGAAGGTTAAAAAAGAGAGGGAGAAAAGAACAGTTTTTTTTCCACAATGTTGGGGAAAAAAAGGAGAAAGAAACGAGTTTCATTTGCTGTCAAAACATTTGTAGTGGAATTAAACATATGGATGCCACAGGCAAAGTGAGGGCTGGAATATATTAGAGCTGCACCATGTTACACTAACCCTCCAGTATCTTACACTGCTCCGAGAGATTAATGGAATAAAGAGGAGGGGGGGGGGGGGGGAGGAGGGGGGGGGAGGAGGGGGAGAGTGAGTGAGTGTGTGTCTGTCTTTCTTAGTCCACTGCAAAATCAATATTTTTCCATGATACACGGCTGTCGCTATTGGCCGTATATGTACAGATATCCCCATCAAAACCTAAATATTAGCTGTCCTGAACTGCAATCTGACTTCTGAGTTAATTAGACACGTCTGTTTGAAATTGTAGTATTTGATTTGTTTATGAATCTGTTCCTGAGCGTTCCCATTTTCACAATAAAACCCAAACAACATTGTGTCTTATAGCTGCTCTCCACACTCCTTATTCTAAAGTGTGAGTGGGCCGTCATTCCTCACTTTACAGATAATATTCTGCACCCCGTTCCAACATGTTCGGTCCCATCATGTCAACATGCTGGTGTGTGTAAAAAAAAAAAAAAATTATAAAGAAGCCCAAGGAGCATAATACAGCATCGATTTCTCTGTTCTATTAAATTAGTGTGTTTCAGCACGGCAGGGTAATTGTAGAGAGTAGAGAGAAGAGAAAAAAAAGGAATGTGCAGATACGTTCACAAATGAATAGTGGGCTTGTTGTTTTATGCCCTCAGTAAGGAGAGAATTGAACTATGCGTTGAATGTCTCAAAGGGAATAGAGCCTGATGGGAGGGGTATCTCAACAGTCTTTGGTTTAAAATCTACAAGTTTTCAGGAATGGATAGACTCCAAAGCGGCAAGATCACTTTAAAAAAAAAAATGCTGTTAATACAACCAAAAATAACTCATATTTTCAAAAGTCAGCATGGTTTTCAGTTCTCCTTCGGGGGCCTTGCGGGCTCATATAACTGCCATGGGTGTGATACCACTTACTGTGATATTTGCTATGAATGTGAGTCATAAAAAGAGTTTCAGGGGTTTGACCCTCAACATATTTACACACTCACCAGGTAACTCTGGCTGATCATTTTAAATGAATGTAGATTGTAGTTTAGAAGCAGTGGTGTCAAGTCATAACCTATAATAACATAAACTGATAAATGAAGTATTGTTTTTTCTTTTCCATGTGAGACACTCTGGAGGTTTTGTTCTAAGCAGGGTATATTTAAGGTGTAAATGAACACTGAAATTGTAATTTGAGCATTTATCTGATGATCAAAAGACTGAGTACAAAGACTGAAGTGAAATCAATTGATTAATCTTGCGAAATGGGCAATGACTGTGTATATTAGATTTGTGCATAATATAGTAGGCATAATTTCACTCACATCTCTCATAAGTACAAAAATGTTCTGCAACATGTCTGTACTTTAACAAAGGTATGAATAAAATTACTATATTATGTATAAATCTAATACAACCAGTCATGCACATTTAAATCACTGGGTTGAAAATGAACCTAGTATGTTATATTGACCCACAGTGGGTTATTTTTTTTACACAGTGATTTTTAATGTTTTTAATAACCAAAAAGTCACTCATTGTGGTATACAAAAGTCTATAAAATGAGTTTAGCTTTGCTCTCCACTAAGTCACATGAACACTCACCAGGCTTGAGACATAAACAGGCTCATAAAGCAACAAGATTAATCCTAATACAACTCGGTAAAGAAATGAAATATCCCACTTCTCTCTTTTCCTCAACTTTTAAGTTAACTTAATGCGCATGCAATCTTCACGCGTCCTGCGATATTTGTGTGTGACAAAAAAAAAAGAAAAAAAAGCGGTTTGATGATTTTAATGCTCACTGACTTATTTGCAACCCCGCCACATGACTGTCTGGTTTGAAGCAAATGCACGTGAATGATTGTGAATATGTTAACGGGTTCAGAAATATGTTTAAAATGAGTTTGCGTGGTTTTGTTCTCCTCTCTGCTCCAGAGGCTGCAGGTAAAGACCCTCCCGTCCTCTCTCTCTCTCTCCCTCTCTCTCTCTCTCTCTCTCTGTAATTATTGTTTACACTGTTTACTGCTAAACCATCTTTTTGCCGTGTACTAATTTCACGCTAGACAGCCACAAAATTATTCAGCATTCTCGCAATATGTGAAAGTCATAGATTCGTTTTTATTTTTGCAGCGTCTCTCTCTCTCTCTCTCTCTCTCTCTCTCTCTCTCTCTCTCTCTCTCTCTTTCGGGTAACAATGTGGCAATTTGGCCCATGTAGCAGTTTGACCTTAAACACACGTTTTTAGAGACAAACCTGGTTATTTGAGCAGGAATTTCCTAACAAAGGCGCGGGACGGAGAGTTGCCCCTCCTGGACTAAATTTGGTAAATGGGGGGGGGGTGGAGGGGGTGGGGGGCTGTGCATATTTTACATAACGATTCTGCCTATTATTGCAATTTCACAGATCCTACAGTGTGAGAACGACGACCAATTTATCATTCATTGCGGTAAATCGCAGCGGAGACTGCATTTAATTGAGTTTGTATTGTATTTCGTCGCTGGGTGCCTCCTCGCTATAGGGTGGGGGGGGATTCTCTCTCAGGCCATCCCAGTGCAGCGGGGGCTGAGAGGGGAGGTGGGGTGGGTGAAGGGGGGGGCTCACCCCCCCCACCCCCCTCCTCCCAGCTCCGCCTCTGTCTTACCAAACAATCAACTGGTAGTGAAAAAATGGGCATCTTTCATGTAAAGTAGAGCAACAACAGGCTGCGGATGCGCGCATTGTGTTCTCAAAATAGCCGAGTGGCTGGATTTGAATGTAAAAGCATTTACTGGCCGGTTTTTCGGTGATAGCGATGGGCACACAAATAAATAAATGAAAAAGTGGGTAAACAGCTGTAACCTCCATTCTAATGTACACAAACACCGCGAAGAGCTGGAAAAGTTAATGATATCCTCAGAAAAGCATCGACTCGGGCCATTCCACCAAGTCCACATGCTTATTTAATCAGCCTGACTTTAGGAGTTACGGGGAATTAAATAACAAGTTGAAGAAACAACTTTCACCTGCGTGCGCGTCTGAATCATCTAAACAAAAAAAAAAAAAAAAAAAAAACCGGGTGTGTGTCGTTGCCAGCCTGTGCTGCCTGGTCCGCTGCGTGAACGATCGCGGAAACACTCTGTTATATTCCACTTCATGGGCCCGCCACTTTAATTTGCGTCTTAATTGTCTGCCATGCAATTATGGAGATATGGATGGTCTGCATGACGCCCATCAGTGCTGCAGGGGCACGGCGCAGGCCGGTAAATCAGCCCTCCGACACCCTCAGGCCCCGGTTTGAAGCGACTGAACTTGCTGTTTGTGGCCTGGACTGGCTGCGAAAAATCACCTCCGAGCGCCACGCAGCCCAGCGCGGACACATCCCAGCATGCTCCGCTGCTGTGGCCCATAGCGAGTCTTTCTACTCTGCTGTACAGTAGAGTCTGCGTGCATTTTTTTAAAAAAAATTAAATCTATTTGCACTTTAGGCTATATTCAGTAGAAGTTATCAGCAGCAGCCTTCTTTCAGGTTTGCATTACACACGTGAACGCGCGCGCGCGCGCGCGCGCACACACAGACGCAGCTTGTTTGTCTTGCAAATGTTGTAATCATTCAGGTAGACCTATAAAAATCCCACATGCACAGCAGACACACATGCACGCACAAGAATCGTTTTACAGGCAAATAGGCTACAACTGAAAACATCAAAATCTTCAGTTGCTTTACTTATTTAATTAATTATCATCACGACACAAACAAACACTCCAGTGTCTAATGTAGGGTGTACTTCATACAGTCAGTAAAAGACTACGGATACGTTCTGAGAGAATAAACTCCAAAATGACCAAAGGTTTTATAAACGTTTTATTTTAAACACATGTTACACAAATGTATATGTCTTCATATTTACTGTATTCAAGGACAAAACACACAGCACACAACTATATACAGTCTACAACTGTCCAATCTCTGTTCTGATAAAGTGACTGTTTCGGCCAATATTTCGTTTTAAAAAAAACACAAATCATTAAAACGAGACTGAAGAAATAAATAAGTAAATAAATGAGCCACTCAAAATTATTAATCGTCATATTTATTTATTTATTAACTATATACATATATATATAGTCCTATATTTATTGTTATGTTTGTTGTTTGTGTTTTTATTTGTTTGCTTGTTTGAAGTGTTTCTGCAGCGGTTTTATTTTTTCAAAGAAAAAAATAAAAATAAAATAAATAATATTTATTAATTTCAGTATTTTATATTTCATTTTATTACTTTTTACAAATCAAAACGATACAAATTCACATGCATAAAGACACTCATGTCTTCTTTTGAATACTTCAAGTATTAAGAATAATGTTTGGTACGGTGTATTCATTAGTAATCTATTTAGAAATAGGCCTATATTATTATTGTTATTGTTATTATTATTAGTGGTGTAATTGTAGTTGTTAAACTCTCTCAGTGCAGCTTTAAGCATCAAACACACATTAATAAAATAAAATCACCTCCGCCTGCTGTAACGTTAATATTCGGGGTTTGTCCTCCGCCTGTGAGTCTGCGTCTTGTTATTGTTGTTATTACTATTATCGCCTCATCGTGCTGCCACAGAAACGCTGCCCGTCCTGCTGCAGTCACTTTGAATTAACTTCACCAACACGGAAACTCCTCACTGACTCCAGCAGCCCAACACACACACACACACACACACACACACACACACACACAGAGGTTACAGCATGTTTTGAATTTTGGCCAAACACACCGAAATTCAAACACGTGCTGATGGTTATTTTCAATTATGAGAGATTATTCAACAAAACTCTGGAGTCATCGACTCTGTTGACGGTGAAACAAATGCACGGCCAGAAGAAAACAGAATGCTGCCTTTTGTCAAAAATGTTCAAACCGAATCACAAAAACTGCGAATAAGATAATAAG
>CM062200.1:20847500-20872500 GCA_031216445.1 Lateolabrax maculatus
TAAAAATATAAAGTTAATAAATAACCAACTTCCCCGGTGTCAGTGCGTTCGCTCTTTTGTCTTTTGCATTGTTGCTTTTGCCTTTGCTCCAAAAGAGCTGCACATGCTCTTTGACTTTAAATCTTTTCTCTGGAGATCATCATTTTCTTTGTTCTAAATTTTCTGCCCACCTCTGTAGCATAGTCTCTAGCCCATCTTAATAAAAGAATAGGTTTTGATCTCTGTTTACCCTGAATTAGTTAAGTCTAATGGATAATTGGTGTCAACCAGCCGGTGACACTAGGTAACAGTTACATTTTTGACTAGTTTAACTAAAGTTAATTTTGAGTTCCTGTCCGACTCCATCCACCTGGACCAAGCCAGCCTCAGCATCCTGTAGTCTGACAGACTAACAGCCACCTGCCACAGCAAAACACCGAACGGAGGTGATGTTTGGAGTCCCCTGACATTTCCAAAGGAAAACGCTGCAAAAAGTAGGCAATTCAGCTGATAAGGGCATGAGTTGGTGTCGGATAACACCCTGTCTTTCAAAGATTAATTTAGAAAATTACAAATAGCTTTTGCATCCCTGTGTTCTCTTTTAAGTCATGTAGTTTAGGTTACTCTTCCACCTTATCAACAGTCATAAACCTTTCATTTAAATTAAAATGTGCTTCATTGGTTTGTTTCTTTGATTTGTTATCTGTATTTCAATATTACTACTTCATTTATTCAATTATGCCTTTAGTTATTATTCATTAATTTCTTAATTTATTGCCAAGTCATCGTCTGTGAGTATTACTTCCAGCGGAAGCGCCAATCAAGGTATTGAGAATTTACAACTCAGAATCTGATTGATCAATCCAGCTATCAATGCTCAAATAAATAATTTCGCCAAGTCTGGAGTGGTGCGCTCCAAAAGTTATCAAATTAACAAGATAAATCGGTTATTCTCCTAAATGTAAGTGGCCGAATTTGCTTTTTTCATAGTATTTACAATATAAGATATGATATGATTTATTTGTCTTGTGTATTTTAAAATCATTTGTTCTATTCTTATGGCTAAAACACACACTGTGTGCATTTTGTATAAATAGCTACCTGAAGCTTCTGATGCAAAAGACAACAGCGAAGATCAGGAGGTCCACCAGTCAGCCTGCAGATTAGGAAGCATGGGGAGAAGATAAAATGGTTGAGCACATACATCAACTATTACCTGAACTGCTTCAATTAGAGGAGTCTTGGTTTGAAGATGTATTTACACTTGGATATCTGTATTCCATTAATCTGTGTTAGAATACTTCAAATAAGTGGCGATGGAATGTGTAAATTAAATCTTAATGTGAGTCAAGAGGATCAAGATGTGCCAGCATCACAAGAAAGTTTTTCTTTTACAATGGGGCAAGGTACAAAGCAGTTTTATGGAAGTTTTTATTAGACTGTAATAGTTGTAACCCACAGAGGACAATCCACCAGTGTGTACCATGATCCAAAAATACGTCACTATCCACCAACATGTATTTTTTCATTTGTGTGGAGTACCATTACAGTCATAGCCACAAAAAAAATGTAAAACTTTGACAAAAAATGATATGGGTTTTATAAATGTTAAAAGTTTCACCACAGCAAATACATGTAAAGTTATATTTACAAATTTTGTGGACCCATTTGTACATGTGAAACAGGTTTTGCCTATTTGTGGATCGCTTCCTGTCAGTTTGTGGGCCATGTGACGATTGTGACTTTCCTCCTATTTGCTTCTGGATTTTTGTCCAATTCATACGCATTCCCATGAGCTGACAGAACTTCAGACTGTACTGAAAGGAGGCTTAAACATAAGTCTACCTAGCATCCGCAGCCATACAACAGGAAACAACAAAGAGATGAAAGACAAACTGGAGCATCTTTATCTAACCCAGCGGCTGTGATTCAGGATCGGGACAAAAATCTTGCTAAATAACATTAGGTGATAGCATGGATGTACATCATCGTAAACTTTTTTTCGAATACTTTCTTACCTGTTCCAAAAAATGAAAGGATGTTTTGCTGCCTTTTCATCTTTACTAGTTAACATTAGCAGGCTATAGACTGGAGAAGAAATTATCCAATTCACTGTGCAGCTCAAAGGCTACCGACAGCTACCGACAACTTTCAAGGTGGAACTTGCATATTACTCAATGCACGAGTTGACGTTGGGAATCAGTCAACACACCTTAAATGTCAACATAGCAACTCTGACCATTCCATTCCACTCTGTTTTGGCAAGGTTGCAGCACTGTGTAAGGCTAGGGCATTAAGCGTAGGTCATGGACATGATATATGTATTATGGATTTCACAATAATTGGTAAATCACACAACAATTGAAATTACCAATCATTAGCCTACATTTACCGCTGTCAGGTGATTAGTAAACATTCTGGTTCCATAGTAACGGAATCAGAAGTAGGACAGTTGCCTGATCAATGCAAAATGATAATTATCCTACTGACAGTAATTTAAAGGTTAAATCTTTGTAAGCCATGATGTAACTGGTGTGCTTCTGCTAAATGATTATGGGAATGAAGTAGCTTGTGGATTGTAGTATATAGTTTAAGGTGTACTTGTTTTACATTTATATGTAAATAAATAGGAGCCTATTTTTGAACATACTATTGTATGAAAAAAGCACTGTATAATCCAAATTATCATTAATTACTACTTAAGTTGTAGAGTATACTTTTTTTATGTTTAATATATGTTACACTTTACTGTCAGAGCTGTTAAAGAAAGCTTTGTAAAAGTATACAAAAAGTAGCCTGGGAACCAGACGAATCTGCAAGCTCATGTTTTATTTGCTCTGGCAGGCACGTCTGGCCCCTCTCCAATTCAGACTGATTTCTCTGCCGATTTATCGGGCTAACTAATCACAAGCGTTTATCCAGTATGAGGCGGGTTTAATACGATGACAGAGACGAGCACCATTCAGGTATTTATCTCTACTGAACGGACTGGACGTCAAATTTTCTCTAAAAGAAGAACAAACAACTTCACTTAAACTTTATGTTGATGAGAAAGATGTGTTTGCTGTACTTCTGACAGGATGGCACTTCGTTGCTCTGATGATATCACCTTGGAAATCAAAAATGAACTGAGAGGTTCCAGACTAGTACGCATTTGCGAATTAGTCTGGCGATGCCAGGCTATACAAAAAGCATAGCAGTTATGTATTCTATAAAGCCCACTCAGGAATACTACATTTTAATTAACTTATAACATACACTAATTTAAAATTATTAAAGCGATCTTAAAACAAATGCACTTTTTGTTGACTCTTTAGATTTAACATATAATACACTTACGCTTACTGCATATTGAATTACTTTTTGTAAGTGCAAATAAATAAAACTTCACTAAAATTCACTTTGTTTATTCAAACAGTTTACTTAACACTGTATCACAATAACTACTAATATTTATTTACTTTATCCTTAGTAAAAAATAGATATTTGTATTACACACACTGGTGTTGTCAGTAAACAGTATTTAAAGAAAGCTTTGTAAAAGTGTATTAAGTACATTTTCCCATATATTCCATCAAGCCCATTTCAGAATACTGCATTTCAGTGTACTTTTTATGTTAAATGAGTGTGCTTAAAGGTATTGCACCTGTATACTTTTTGATATTTTTCTACAGATCTGCTGGGGTAAGAATTGGACAAAAATCCATCCTCAAACAAATAGGAGGGTACCCACAAATATCACATGGCCCACAAACTGACAGGAAGCGATCCATAAATGTGAAAAACCTGTTTCACATGTAAAAATGGAGCTACAAATGTGTAACTATGACTGTACATGTATTTGTTGTGGTGAAACCACACTTGTAAAACATTTTTACAGAGTAAGTTATGAGTACTATTTTTGTGAATATGACTTTACACAACACAAGTTAAAAAATACATGTGTGGATAGTGAAATAATAGTGAATCATGGTTCACATTTGTGGATTGTCCTTTGTTGGTTGGCTATGAAATTCCCAAAAAAACTTACACACAGTTGTGGCTATGTTTTTTGAGATGCATCTCTCAAATGTTAAACCTATATGTATGGTGTGTGCCGCACCCACCCGTAGATGAGGTAGTTGTTTTCCCAGCGATAGCGCAACTCTAGGACAAACTCCTGCCAAAGGTGGGCGACAGCTCGCAGCCCACCATGGTTATAATTGACCAAACACACACAAAGTGCTAGCCGGTAGGTCAGACTGTCACTGGGTCCTGACTTCAGCTGGAGAAATAGGTTCTGGCCACAGATGGATAAAAAGCAGGGAGAATGATGGATAAACAGTCAATGGAAACATTTAATCCAGAACAGGACTCAAATATAGGGAAATATTTTTTAAAAAGCAAACTTTGAGGCTCGCAACTGCCAGATGCGAATGCACAGTGGCATCCTGACAACACATTACTAGGGGTGTATTAACTCTTAGGGCTTACTTTTCAACTTTTCAACACTGGGGATTCTGTTTTTTGTTTGATATACAGCATAATTATGACTGAAATAGTGTACTGCACGCAATGGTCATTATGTCAATTGAAAAATTACTTGGGGACTTGTTTGTATTGTATTTAAGTATTAAGTTGTATTGCCATTTAAGTGTTGTTTTTAATGAAATGCTATAATCAAATGTTATGTTCAGTTTATAATGGTTATGCAATGGTTGTAGTTCTTTTTATAGTTTTACACTCTTTGAAAGTGTATGTTACAAGAACATTTCTTATTTAAAACATGCATCCTTGACTCTAGAAAAACCTGACTTGATTGAAACCTGAGATGTCACCTGGCTGACACCCCAGGCAAGCTGTCAGTGTGTAAGTGTAAAAGGGCATACATAGTCAGAGTTTTTATCTTGCTCGGCTTTCCCACAGGCGTTTGACTGTGCAGTTTTATTCTTGCTATTGTCTGATGACTTCTCCACAGCAGCATCTGGGAAGAGATACTGAGACATGCAAGAAAAAAATAAAAACACATATACACTTAAATATAAAAGTGCACACAACTATACATTTACATAAACCAATCCATCAGTGTCCAAATGTCTGGTCTAGTCTAACTGAACCCAGCTTTTGTGCTAAATTCACATATAGCATCAAGGATGACATCTTTTTTTTGTCACCTGGGAAAATTGGTTTCAAAGCCTGCACATGTTCGTGTCTCATTGGAAAAATATATATGCAATACATACCATAAACACATGGTCAAATGTGCATAAATACATTAATTTCCCTACATAAAACCCATATACATACACATGCACACATATCTATACATAGTATTTTAGAGGGTTTTTGTTTTTTTAGGGCTGCTCTAGGAGACAAAACTCTTGCTAAGTTGCAGGAGCAGGCTTTATTCTGTCATAGTGTGAGGTGGGAGTGGCGCCTGATCATGTTAAGAGGGTGGGCTCTATTAATAAGGCGGAGTATATATATAAAATTAAGACGCTATTTTTTAGCCATTTCGCCCAACTATCCAGCATAGAATTTGCTGTAATGAGCTAAAAAGAGCTACTGTCTCAAACATGCTGGCCTATACTTGCTTCAAAAGTTACGGTTTAGCAACACAGATGGTACACTTAACTTCACTTAATCTGTAAATTCTTTTATTTTTAACTCATAGTGCACCATAGGAATTTCAGTTAAAGAATTATTTTTCTGTATCTATATCTGTTAAATATATATATATTCACCTGTTGTTTCCATTTTCATTTTTGTTTTCTGTTACAAAAATAATCATGAAACAGTATGAAAAACCCTTACCAGAAGGACAGAATTTAGTATATCAGTGTTGAGTGGTGACTCATCAATGCGCCGGTGGCGTCGGATGTGCTTTCGGGCGCTGTGCACCATATTAGATACAGAAAGTTTTGATATCGGCACTGTTGCTGCTGGCTCTGTCAGCTTGGATAAAGCAGAGCTGATGTCACTATTTTCTGCAAGGAAAAAGTATTTACAAATCACACTAAGCAACCATCTAATATTTAGTTATCTCTGAGGGAACATCAGCATTGAGAGCTGAGGAGATGAGTAATAGGAGGCTCTGTGCAAACATTTCACAAACACGACTAAAAGATGTAGTAGATGCCATGCTTTAAAATACACAATTATTTAATAATCACCTGACCGAGAATATATGATTTTGCATAGTCGTTAGATTCTACAAGCAATAAAATTCTAGTTGAATGTTGTAGAAAAGTTGTATAAAAATTCTTGAATGTAAACACGGAGTTATAGCAGTAGCATGGTTCCTTTAAAGAATAGCTGAGTCATCACAGTGCAGAGAAGAAATTGACAGTAAATTTGTCTATTAGTAGTAAATGTACAGTTTAGATTTCAGTTTGTTTCTAAATAAACATTGCAACTCCTCCCCAGAAAGTTCCTGTGTATTGCTTCCCAACTGCTGAATGAAGTTAGCCCAGAGGTGACCATCAACTTCGGCCCATGACCACAGTAAGCCACTGTAAGCTGAAGCAGTGACTGTTAACTACAGCTTTGTGTTTCCCTTTGCATATTAACTTTTGAAAATAAAATCAAGCGTCCTTCTACATTAAACTAGTTTAGCGTTACATTAGGTTGGCCTACACAGCAGTTTTTAGAGCAAGCCATTTAAAATAAATGTATATGCAGCGAGTGAGAGGTGAAACATTATTTCAGAAAGATTAATTGACACTCCTTTGCCAACAATGCATTATTTCGATGAGCAGCCACTGAAATTAAGAACATGGATTTAGGTGTAGTTGTAAAATCAAATACAACAGCACCACTGTGGCAAAATATGAACCAAAAACTATGTTAGGCGAGTGGCGATTTGCCTCTGACGGCCTTTTCTTTTTTTTTGCACTCAATCACTAGTGGCTCTGTCTAGCCTAGTGAAATAAGTGGTAAAGCCTGAACACTCACTCCATGCTACTAAAGTTTATTGAAGACAATGTTTCGATCCTATTTGGATCTTCGTCAGGTCAGAATGTTTGAACAATGGAAACCACACCCATATTTATACATCATGCACACCAATAGGCTGGCAAGCTCTATGATGGCACGTGTGGTTAACCATCCTAATCACTCAGGGTGATAAACATCCAAAAACAATTAGCAAACACACAAAATTCAGTCAAATACATAGATTAAGGTACAAAATATCAAAGATTATATCAAATACATCATCCCATATCTATATCACTTAATTTCAAAAATATATTGTATTAAGATAGAAGAGAAAAAGAAGACATTTCATGCAGAATTTTATTCTGAACACACTTTAGACATTTTTTTGTTATAGATCAAATCACAAAGAAAAAAGGGGGAAGAGATGGAAAAAAACACAACTGTTGTAATTGTAAAATCAAATATTTTTATTTTTTATTCCTATACACTTCTCTAAGTGTATTGTGGTCTAGAAGATCTATATGCAAAGTTGGCCATAATGATCCATTTTGATCCACCATTTTTATTCATTACTTTAGAGGAAATGTTTGACCTCATACATTTCAGACCTCTGGGTGTGAGAGTCTGGAGAGTTAAAATATAAAAACCTTCTGATTTTTTTAGGTGGCTAAAATACGTTTTACTGCTGACTTCGTCCACAGCAGTACATTGTTGAACATCCGTGCAGGTACAGCTGTCAGCTTCTCCAAACTGGGGGTGCGCTGACTGTCATCTACTACCGATAAGTACAGTACAGTACCTCACACAACCCCACCCAAAAATCCGAACAATCCCTTTAATAACATTAGACTCAGCATGCATGCCACATGCATTTATTGGACTTTCATTACCAACCATGAAAAATACTCTCTAAATCTTAGACTAGAAAAACTTTATAAAAAAGGTCTATTTTTTGAGGGGGGGGGGGGGAATTTCAGCTTTAAGAATAGACACAGAGGGAGGAAAGTCAGGGAGATGAGATAAGATATGCAGCCAACGGCCACGTCTCTAACCCCAACCGCTATGACAAGTACTAAGCCTTAATGCCTTAATCTCAGTGGCAGGGCATTTCAGAGGGGCAAATCGCCCAGTGGCCTCTCTCAGATATATTGGCATTGAACACGCCAGATCTCAGAGAAAGGGAGGCAATTTAAACAACCTCTTACTCCAAAGAGAAAGGTTTTATATTTTCACTCTCCAGAGTCTCACCTTCAGAGGTCTGGGAGGTCCAAGGATATGAGATCAAACATTTCCTCTAAAGCAATGAATAAAAATGGTGGTAGGATCATGATGGCCCACTTTACATACATAGATATATCTTCTAGACCCTGACATACTTAATTCTAAACAAGAATAAAAAAAGAAAAAAAATTTGATTTTATAAATACAACGGTGTGTTTTTTCCCCCATCTCTTCCCCTCCTTTTCGTTATTGTGATTTGAACTTTTTTATAGAAGTGTGATCAGACTAGATATCTGCATGAGATTTTTCTCTTCTAACTTAAAACAAATACATTTTTTTAACGTAAGTTATGTATACATATTGGATGATGTATTTGATATTTTGTACTATGGTTTTTGTAGTAGTGTTTTTCTAAGTACCTTAATTTATGCATTTGATTGAATTGTGTATGATTGCTAATTGTTTTAGGTGTTATGATGGTTAACCATACATGCCGTCATAGAGTTTGTCAGCCTAATAGTGTGCATGATGTATAAATATGGGTGCGGTTTACATTGTTCAAACTAAAGTTATTGTTTAGTTACCTCCAACTCTCTCTGCAGAGCAGAGAATCCTTGCTGCCCACGTATCCCCAACCATTCTTTCCTTCATATTGTTTTCTTTGTCATCCATGGTTTTTCACTTTGGAGTCTGTTATTTGCATTGTAATATTACTGTGTTATTAATAATGTTCTTTTTTAACGTTTTTATTCATGGGCTCTCATTACGTTCCACTTGGGAGCAGCTGAGTCACATGCAACGCCTAGTGGTAAAACTCCTGTAGGTCTGGTATTTTGCTTAATATCCAACTGGTTTGAACATTTTTACATCGCCCAAACCCTATGTGACAGCCCTAGTAATATGCTGTACAATGCAATATGCAATATTATCCACTCCAGTGTTAAACAGTACAGCCAGTAACCTCACCTTTAGCCTCCTCTTCAGCCAATCCTCTTCCCAGAATCTCTTCTGTAGACTCCTTCCTACAGCAGAGCTTAAAATACTCTGTCAGAAAGTCACCTGCAGGGGAAGAAGAAGCAGTCTAATGTTTTACACCCATTATACAGCCCCACTCAGCTGAGGAGCAAACTCAAAGAAAATTAAAGCTGCAGGCAGCGATGATTGGACCCTTGCGTCTGTGTGCACGTTGGGGTGAGTCGTGGCTAGTGCCAGGACGCCCATCATGCGTGGAGCGCACCGTCCGAATTTGATTTAAATCGGATGAAGATTGCCACATGAGGCTTACTTCCTGTTGCCAGTAGGTGGCGCAGTGACTATGACGCCTAATTGGTGTTCAGATGGGTTCAGGCTGGGAGTCTGATCAAGCATGTGAAATTTGGAGCAGCTAGGACAGTGTACCGTGATGGTATTGCAACTTCCTCTTTTAGGCGAGTGTTTGTTTGCCAAATTTGAAGTGGATCGCGTTAACCTGCTAGGAGGACTGCATCAAACTATACAACATGTTATTTCCTATTGCCAGTAGGTGGCGCTCTGACTATGTTTCAATATTGACACATAGATGTGTTCGGGGGGGGGGGGACTCTTATCAAACATGAGAAGTTCGGGGCAGATTGGAGCTACAGCCATTTTCTTGTTTTATGGCGAAGCATTGAAATTCTCCACGCCGCCACGGCCACACGCCTTGGTGAAAAGTCACAGTTTTCTCAATAAAGCATCATCAAGGTCTTTAGATGATATCTGAACACATTTGAAGTGGATGTGGTCAAAGGACTTGGAGGAGTACATCAAACTATAAAATGTGTAATTTCCTGTTGCCAGTAGATGGCGCTCTGACTATGAGTGAATATTGACATCTGGATGAGTTCAGGGCGGGACTCTTATCAAACATGAGAAGTTTGGGGCAGATTGGATAATGTACATAGGAACTACAGCAACTTCCTTTTTTATGGCGAAACCTCAAAATTCTCGACGCCGCCATGGCCACGCCCTTCAAATTCTGCGGAGAAGCTGAGTATCGTTGGATCACAAAGGCCTTTAGATGACGCAGACCAAATCTGAAGTTGTTCTGATTAATCATCTAGGACTAGTTCGTTAAAGTACGATCCCTGCAAATAGCGGAAAACACATCAAAATATGACATAAAATTAAAAATGGCCAACTTCCTGTTGGGTTCAGGTCATGTCACCAAGAGACTTTTCTGTGAGTCTTGGTATGTTACATGTGCCTACCAAATTTCGTGCCTGTAGGTGAAACCTATGTGAGGGGCTTTTAGCAACCTTGTAGGGGGCGCTATGGAGCCATTTTTTGAGATTCATGTCCAAGACCATTAAAATATCTAATTTTTCGCCAGTTCTGAAGCATGTGCAAAGCTTCATGACTTTTCATGCATGTTAAGGCCCTCAAAAATGGAATTCATTTGGCCAAAAATGATCGGGCCCTCGCGCCTGTGTGCACGTCGGGGTGTGTCGAGGCCGCGGCCTTGTGACTGGACGCCCATCATGCGCGGAGCACACCATGCAAATCTGATGTAAATCAGCCGTTAAAGTTTTGTGGAAAAACTGAGTATTGTTTGATCACCAAGGCCGTAAGATGACACTGACCAAATTTGATGACGTTCTGATTAATTTTGTAGGACTAGTTTGTTAAAGTATAAAATGTGTCATTTCCTGTTGCCAGTAGGTGGCGCAGTGACTATGACGCCTAATTGGTGTTCAGATGGGTTCAGGCTGGGAGTCTGATCAAGCATGTGAAATTTGGAGCAGCTAGGACAGTGTACCGTGATGGTATTGCAACTTCCTCTTTTAGGCGAGTGTTTGTTTGCCAAATTTGAAGTGGATCGCGTTAACCTGCTAGGAGGACTGCATCAAACTATACAACATGTTATTTCCTATTGCCAGTAGGTGGCGCTCTGACTATGTTTCAATATTGACACATAGATGTGTTCGGGGGGGGGGGGACTCTTATCAAACATGAGAAGTTCGGGGCAGATTGGAGCTACAGCCATTTTCTTGTTTTATGGCGAAGCATTGAAATTCTCCACGCCGCCACGGCCACACGCCTTGGTGAAAAGTCACAGTTTTCTCAATAAAGCATCATCAAGGTCTTTAGATGATATCTGAACACATTTGAAGTGGATGTGGTCAAAGGACTTGGAGGAGTACATCAAACTATAAAATGTGTCATTTCCTGTTGCCAGTAGGTGGCGCTCTGACGATGAGTAAATATCAACATATAAATGTGTTCAGGGCGGGACTCTTATCAAACATGAGAAGTTTGGGGCAGATTAGACAATGTACAAAGGAGATACAGCTGTTATATGGCGAAGCATCGAAATTCTCCACGCCGCCAAATTCTCCATGCCGCCACGGCCACGCCCCTTGGTGAAAAGTCACAGTTTTTTCAATATAGCATCATCAAGGTCTTTTGACGATATCTGAACACATTTGAGGTGGATGTGGTCAAAGCACTTGGAGGAATACGTCAAGGAAAAAACTTGTCATTTCCTGTTGCCACTAGGTGGCGCTCTGTCTATCTGAATATTGACATATAGATCTGTTCAGGGCGGGACTCTTAAACATGAGAAGTTTGGGACTGATTGGATAATGTACAAAGAATCTACAGCAACTTCCTGTTTTATGGCGAAACATTAACATTTTCGACGCCGCCACAACCACGCCGTTAAAGTTTTGTGGAGAAGCCGAGTATTGTTGGATCACAAAGTCCTTTAGATGACACAGAACATATTTGAAGTCGTCCTGATTAATCGTCTAGGACTAGTTCGTCAAAGTACGACCCCTGTAATTGGCTTAAAATATGACATAAAATTCAAAATGGCTGACTTCCTGTTAGTCGTTGGGTATTACTCCAAGAGGCTTTTTTTTAAGTCTGGGCATGATACATGTACCTACCAAATTTGGTGCATGTGGGTCAAACCAAAATGTGGGGGGTTTAAGTTTGAACCCCTGTCGCTATTGAGCAATTCTGCCACGCCCATGTCCAAGACCATTAAAATATCAAATTTTTCACCAGACGTGATACGTGTGCAAAGTTTCACAACTTTTCAATCACATCTAGGCCCTCAAAAATGCGAGGAAACTATAAAAAGATAAATAATAATAATTCCTTGCATTCCAATAGGGCTTCGCGCCAGTTTGGCGCTCGGGCCCTAATAATTCCTTGCATTTCAATAGGGCTTGGCGCGGGTTGGCGCTCGGGCCCTAATAATTCCTTGCATTTCAATAGGGCTTGGCGCCGGTTGGCGCTCGGGCCCTAATTACTGCATTAATCTTTTGGCTTGCTAGAAGTATTGTTCACATAGGTGCACAGAAGGCCTGACAGGAGTGGCTGGACACCAGCAATGAGGGAGGCCGTTAAGCCGAAAGAAGGCCTTTCGGGCTTTGTTTCCCCAAGGGTTTCCTGAAGCAGCAGACGGGTAGCAGAAAACAAGCAGATGGTGAAGGACTTTCGGTTGGCCTCAGAAGTTAGAAAACTCAGGAAGGGAAAGCAGAGCTTGGATCAAGCTGTGTTCAGCAGGGGAGGAAAACCACTGACCCTGACTGGGGATCATGTTAAGTGGTGAAAAGAGCACTTAGAGGAACTCTAAATCAGAGTTTGGGCAGAGTTTGGAGACTCTGGAGAAGCCTTACCTATGGGTAAGAGCTCTCTGAGGTACTTCTCATGGGAGTTTGCTGATCCAGTGTACATGTGTTGTGTGAACTTGGAGAAGACCACAGTGTCGCACTTACCCCTTTACCAGCTAGGCAGTTGGAGGGCCAGTTGGGAACCAGTGCCTAATCTCGAAACCAGTTCTTTGCATTACGACAGCAAAAGAACCAGCCCTTGGCCAAAAAAAATTGGTTCCAGGGCAGAACCAACTCTTAGCAGGTCTAGAACCAAGAACCGCTTACATCCCGGGCTGGGGGCGGGATTAATCAATCAAGCAATCACGACAAGCAGCACAAATATGTTGGATCAGTCGTGTTTGGATGCCAATGTAAGACTTGTAAAAGATACAATGTAGTCCGCCAGGGTGGCTGGTGTAATAAGAGTAGCATGAGCTAATGTGTGTGCGTAGCCAGTTTGTGGTTGAACGAGTGGGAGAGAGCGAGCAGAGCAGAAGGTTAGCAGTGAAGTTGTCAATCTGGCAGTAAATGTACAGTATAGGTTACTGTGTCAGTTAATAAATGTTACAGCTTCTCAAGACCAACTGCTGGAAAACTGAAGGGGGTTAACCTGAGCAGGAAGGCTAATACTGGGGAAAGCAGAGAGGTCTACTGTAGTGGCTCACTGTGGTAGGACTAGTGAAGTGGCTGCAAAAAGGAGGACAAATGATTAAAAGGTTTGAGAAGGAGTGAAAAGAATGGAGTCTGAGATCCACTGCCCAAAACCAGAGCAGTTTTCCAACCCAACAGAGTTGGCAAGACACTTCCATTCAGCTATCAGGGCATGCATCCACCAAAATGGCAGAGCTTTGCAGCCACCACTGTTCAAAATTAGGGCATATAAAGAGAAGTTGCCCAAAGTTGGATGACAGGCATGGTTCAGATATTCTAGTTGGATTGGCAACTGTGGGACAAAATGTTAATGATGATCATAAGGATTATGAATGTTACTATTCTATGCCTTAGTCATTTGCCACAATAATGTAAGGTTTTTGGGAGCTTTTCCAAGCAAATATCGATGAATAGGATTCATTTGATTAATTAATCAGCATATCATGTAATTAATTAGATCGGAAATTTTAATGATTGACAGCCCTATATAAATTTTAGAGATTTTTGTAAACAACTGATACATTGATACATTTCAGTTCTGTTAACTCAAACAAAAACAGTATGTACTCATGTCATCATTCAAACAGAAAACTTATTAAGGCCTCACTGTCCAAAAGCAGTACAGTTCAGAGTTATAATGTCTGTAATAGTCTGTAAAAAGGGCTTCTCCAATAATGTATGCCATTTTTGTCATGTTAAATTAACAGAAATTATGGACTAAATTAAAAGTATATACTTATAAAAACAAACTACAAGGGAAAATTTGTGATTGGGTGTAGATAATTCCACTTGTTCCCAGTGTACTCCCCTAGTTGTCAACTATTAACAAGACAGGCAAGGTAAGGCAGATCTCTGCACTGTGTCAATAAAAGAACACAAAAATTCTTGAAACGGGATGATTTGTATTGGAAACAATGTAATCTCATTGCCTTATTTTTTTATTTTTCATAGCTGTAAAAATTGTGTTTGAAAATGTCTACCGGGCACCAAGGCATTCATCTTACCCAGTAAACACTGAGGGTTTTCAGCTGTCCTGACTCGGACTGACCAGTGAGGAGCTTGGAGAGGGTCAAGGTCACTGCCGGGTCACACAAGCAGAGTATATATAGTTAAATCACATGCTGGTTGCTGCTCCACATTTCTGTCAAGATTATGGCCAACAGACTCTTTTAGGACATGTACAGAATTTTTCCACATGGCTCTTACCTGTACATTAAATAAGACAAAATAGCCCAACTGAAATAACAAACGTCATTCATTTTTTCAGTTAAAAATCATGTCTTGTGATTTTCATAGCAAATTTATTGTAAATACTTTTTCTTTGCTGAAATGAAAATAAATGCATGAATCAGAAATCAAAATCTTCAAGAGTCTGAGTGGACGGGCCAGCTCACATTTTAGACAGCAAAGGCACCAAAGCACAAAGTAAACAAACGTGTGGTAAGTGTAGCTAAAAAGCTGAAGACAGCACCACTGCTACCCGGAGGCAGTGAGCCTGCTGTGGGCAGAAAAGGGCGGATTGATCAAATCAGTGGAATATACAGCAGGTGATTGTCCTCCGACAGCGGGACGTAGCAGCCGGGGTTGATTAATCTGCTCTTCATTCCCTGCAGCTGCAGTGCAGCTCTGTCCCGGTGTGACCCGAAGAAAGAGTGCTGCGGAGCGGACAATCTACAGTGTTTATTCTGCTGTGGAACATATGCTAACCTTCTAGTATGCTACCTAATTCTTCTCTCAATTGTGGTCTGATAAACAGTAAATTGATCAAATTCAGTGCTATCGCTATTGTCCAAGATACACATAATACAGCCTCTTTGCTTGACTTAAACTGTTCACTCATAAGTCCTACAGAATTAATGTAATAAACCATACTCCACATAGCCAGAAATTGTGTTTGTTTCTCTGCCATTATGTTTGCACAGCTTCTCTAGCTGAAGATATTGAGCTTGACTGAGAGGCTGAGCAACAAAAGTTGCACTTTTAAAGAGGGCGGGGTAGCAACAGATATTTTTTTTGTAAACAATATGAAATCTTTCACTTGCAGCGGGAGTCAGAAACAGTCCAGATAAAGAATCCAGGACACTCTTACCTGTAGACATCATTATCCACAACTATGCCTTCCGTCAGGTGAGGCCAAGTGGTGGCAAGGTGAAGCTCACTACAACAGGCAAAAACAGAGATTAAGAGATACGTTTTATAACAATTAATTTGCTGTGAAAATTATTTCACAACAAAGTCCCTATCCCTACTCACCCACATGCCAAAACCCAGCCAGGATCTCACTGACATCAAGAGGACATAACACACAAAATATTTATTCTTACGTGATAACGTTCTCACATCTATTACACTTTGGAGAATTTAAACCTGCAACTTTTGTCTCGCCGCTTTCTGGCAGTGAGAGTAATTATACAAACACTGTCAACGCATGCTTACAACGTATGCCAATGGTTATCCGTGCTTGTCCTCGCTGTCAACAGCTTTCTTTGACTGTAATTCTTCTTTTATCTGGAGCATCAGAAACCTTTCTTGGACACTTCTTAGCCTACTCCGTTGCTACAGCTGCTCCCCTCTTCAGCTCTGGCAAACCAATCATTGCTGCTTGACATAAAACACATCACTAACGACCCGCGAGTGTGAGAATGTGGTCACAGATACCAGATTTAAAAACTCTGGTATACCTTGAAAAACAGACAGGTTTACCCGGTGGTGATAAGCTTAATCCGCATTGAATGAACAAGGCAAGGGTTTGAATGTAACAGACGTTCATTTATATGTAAAAGTCCACTCCAGCTTTAAATTTAATCAAAGCTCAGTGAAAACACAGCAATTTCAGTTTTGTTTGTAGTGTGCTGCAAGATTTTAATATGTACTGTCATCGTAGTTATAATGAATTTACCTGATTGGCTCCTCACAGGCTCCAAATGGAAGCTTCCCAAACTCCACCCCTCCCACCTCACCTCCAAGGAGTGTGTCAAAATCTACAAGAAAGCCAAACAAAATACACAATAGAAGGAAAAAAAACCCAGCTGTAATGAACAGCAATCTGTTGTGTCTGAGTGTTTATGTGTGACTGGTGTTTACATCAATCCCTATTTGCTACCTAGTTCGAGGAGCTACTAGTGTGAGAGAGGGAACATTTTCAGTTTTTACTACTACTCAGGGTCATCTTCTGAAGTTCGTCTTCATGAAACACTGGCACATACAGTATCAAAATTGGATCATCATCTCAAATGTACAAAGACCCTCCAATGTTTTGATAGAATCAATAGCCACCCTCCAACAGGAAAAAAAGGTTTCCCATTGAGTATAATTACATGTCACCAAGATGATGCGTTATTCTTGTGGCCGTTGCTACACTGGCGATGAACTCTTGCTTAATGTCATGGTATCATTTATTTAAGCTTTGGTCTACTATGTAGGGTTCAAAGCTAAATCGGGTATTAAGTGCATTAGTCTGGTTAGATCCATTGTGAAGGCAGGTATTAAGAAAAAAAAAAAACTTTAGACCTTGGATTTCTGTTTGTTAATACTGTGGTTTTTAAACAGTCTGAAGTAGTTATATGGATGTTTTAATGTTCATTTAACCTAACCCAGTTAAGTTTTATACATTTCTTTTTAAAATGTTTGTGGTTCTTTGATTGTATAACTTATGCAGCATCTAAGTTCAAATACAGGAATAAAATGTAATTTTCATTTTTCAGCTGCTCCTGTTATATCAGATATCTGATATACATTGAGATTTAAGATTTTCACTGCCAATGACTGCTTCACTTTAATTGTTGTGCACATGAACAACTTAAACAGTAAGCTGGTGCCTGGTTGTTGCTAGGACAGCAAAGGTTGACGTCTTTCCTTGTTTGGATCCGATATCCAGTAGAGTTATCACACATGCCAGGCTGAGTTAGGAATAACCCTATTTGGATATAGTGGAACTTAGCAGTTCTGGGGAAGGTTAAATACTGAGCTTCAGGACACCATCTTCAGATTTGGGTAGCAGTACGCTGTGATTCACACGTGGCGTTTCCCTTTTCTCCTTGATCGAGCTTCAATAAAAATTCCTGTGTAAGACATCCCGGTCTCCTGAAACTTCTTGTTAGAGTAAACCTAAGATTTCCATCACAGTGATCAATGAGATTATATGGTAATGTGTAACCATACCATCCTCAGTTCTATATGTGCCTACCTGGAGGCTGCTGTGGCCACGAATACTGCTGCCAGTCCTGGAGAATGTAGGTAAAACGGATGGCAATGTTGATTGGAGGTAGTGGGGACAAGGTACAGCCCTGAGGAGAAAGAAAAATAGAAAAACTAAGCTGTTGTCTGGTTAACATGCTCTGCATTAAGCTGTACTTTTTATGCTTGGCCAAAGATGGTTTTTAGCCCTTTTTGGCCAAACTGTTCAAAGAACTATGGAACCGGCTCATACACCAGCTTTGTATTTGTTGTAAGACACTTGAATTAAAGCCTGTTTACCTACCGGCTGTGTCAACTCCAGTCCTCCGAGCCCCCCAGTGATAGCCTCCTCTGACAGTGGTGGCTCACACAGAGAGGCAAAAGATAGATGGACTCCCTACCGATCTGGGGCAGATCTTGCACCTCTCCAACCACCAACAAGGGCGATCTGGTAGATCCCACCTGTTTTGGCCACTCCAAAAGCATATTTGCAACCTTTATCACTAATTGAGATCCCTTCTGAATGGATTGCCATGTACCTTATCGGGCCATTGGACCAGAGGATATCGCAACCCACTATCCTGAAGGTCTACACTGTAGGTAGAGATGTTGTGCAGGCACTGCTTAATTTCCCCAGATCAGAATCCAAGAAACTAGTCCACTTTGTTTATGTCACGTACACTCTGTGAGCTTTATGAATTGTTAAGAATTAAATCAATATGTACTAGTGTATACCATCCTCAGAAAAATAGCCTGGTGGAGCGATTTAATGAGACACTAAAAACTGATTCAAAAGTTTGTGCAAGAGGATAGACAGAATTGGGATAAATCGGTGGATCCTGTTGTTTGCATTGTGGGAGGTACCTCAGGCCTCCACAGGTTTCCTTCCTTTGAGTTATTGTTTGGACAAATGCCACAGGGTGTCTTAGACCTGATTAAAGAAAACGGGGAGAGGCGTCTGAGCACTACTAAAAACAAAGTTCAAGGGTTGGTTATCACTCCTAATTAGCTCAGCTGGGTAAAGTGGCAACGCCCCTTTGTGGTTACACAGCTGGTGGGAGAGGTTGACTATGAGGTGAGTAGTGACAGGCGATAGACTACACAAATTTAACACTTAACTTGTTCAAAGTATGTAGGGAGGTGGTTCCTGTTTCACTGTCTTCAGCGGTAATTGAGAGATTTGCTGGGGCCTGAGGTTAAGAAAACTAACTATCCAGCCTTGCTCCATTGTGTCTCTCTGCCCCATCTGGAACAACCCTTGTACATATTTTTCCCTTAATTAGTAAGGTGACTGGAACACGCAAACCATCTTCAGCTGTAGAAATGGTGCCTTGCGAAAGACTGATGATAGTTATTTACATTTTGTAATATACTGTGAGGGAAATCTTAGAGCTGGTTCACTCTAACAAGAAGTTTCAGGAGACCGGGATGTCTTACACAGGAATATTTATTGAAGCTCGATCGAGGAGAAAAGGGAAACACCACGTGTGAATCACAGCGTACTGCTACCCAAATCCGAAGATTGTGTCCTGAAACTCAGTATTTAACCTTCCCCAGAACTGATAAGTTCCGCTATATCCAAATATGGTTATTCCTAACTCAGTCTGTCATGTGTGAGGACTCTATTGGATATCAGATCCAAACAGGGAAAGACGTCAACCATTGCTGTCCTAGCAACAGCATAGCCTTTCTACAGTCTCTCTTATCCAGCGTCAACAACCAGGCACCAGCCTGTTGTGTCTAACACTGAAAACAGAAGATATCTAGCAGACCTTGGTTTACCAGATGCCAGAGCCAACTCGGCCTTGTCTGGCACACAGAATGAAACAGGCGAACAGAGACAGGCAGTTGACCTGACCTGTGAAGCACTGTCTTAAGTTACCTTTAACCTACAAGAGGGAAGTTTAACATACAAGAAGGAAAATTCCTTCACATATACCACTGCCAATCCAACTGACTTAGCTGAACCATGCCTATCAGCCAACTTTAGTTTAATGCCAACTTATTACAGTTATGGTAGCAAAGCTCTGCATTTCACTGGCAGGACGCAACCGGCAGGGAGTGTCTCCACTCTTTTCATCACTTAGCCTCTTATTTTTTCCAACCATTTCAGTAGTCTTACCACTATGAGTAACCTCATAACCATCAACTAGCCCTGAGCGCAGTTTGGGAAACTTTTGAGTCCTTTTCTCTATCTTCCCTTTCCTTGTCCTTCTCTCGATATTGGTGTAACAATAGCTCCAACTGCAATAAATTAGTATCCATAATGCTAACGGTACACTTGCTGATACACAAACACTGAAACAGCCACACGTATGAGGGCCAGGCGAAAATCACTTTCGAAACTGAACTGCAACAACCAAGCGCACACTGCAAAAAAGTCCCTCTAACAATCAACACACTATAGACAGTCCCGCCAAATGTTAACTCCCTTGAAGTAAACCTAAAATGCTATATCCTTTCTGACTACTTAAAAGTGTTTTGTAGCTAACGCCCCATCGTACACTAAACTCTAACAGCAACAAAAATAAACCCATACAGACCCAGACCAATTTCCCATATATATGTCTCTGCACAGGTAGTACTGTACCTAATAACAGGCCACACCATACACTGAATGTCTTCGGCTGCCAACAACAAGACCAACAACCTCTGTGTGGTTTGGCTGGTAGGTCCTCTTATTGGGTCTCCAACTGTGCACTGAGCTTGGCAACAGCATCAGTTCATCCAGTTTAACATCAGATGCGGACAGAGACTACACCAAACTTCAGGGATCAGGTTATCATTCGTTGTACATCACTGTCTCAACAAAAGAGTTCCCTATTATCAGCAGAACGCCACTCTGATGTGCTCTTATCTCTACACTCTGCCTTCCCCCGGCATCTGACAGGCTCACATTAGATAAAGCCTACCTCCCTGAAATTTGGCAGCAAATCAAATGAAAAATCCCATCCTGTGACAATAGGAAATTAGCCAAGTTTACTTAAAAGTTATCTCCTCCTTCACTTACTCTTTTTGAGGTAACAACTTTAAACAACAAGCAACTGTAGTAACAGTATTTTTATCTGGTTCTATTCATATTGAAACAGGATGAATTTGTGATTGTGGTCTGGTGTGGTCAGTTTGTGGTGTGCACTAAGACCTTCTTTTTAAAGCGGTCTCAGTACCATTGTTCAATCGGCCATATTATCCCCTGACAGTTTTCACATCAGCCTTAACAAAGTGGACCAAACAGGCATTATAGTTCATTTGAATCACACAAGTAAACTTGAAGGTTTTGTAAATCTATCAGATGCTTAATAATTTTTATCAACTGTTTAAATGGGCATAAAAAAAAACATATGGTAGTGTGTGTGTTTCAACAAACTTCTGCCATAACCATGGCTCCAGGCTCTGACACGTTGTCAGGATTGATTTCATTGGCCAACTTCACAAAATAGTAGTGTCATGGAGCGCTCAACCTTCAGATTTAACAGTGTTTGACACCTGTTCTACTGTCTGAAAATGATTAAATAGGTGGTGGTAAAGTTTCCAATCTTTTTTTTTTTTTAAATACATGTCTTTATCATTGAACACTGATCATTGTTTTTGGTTGAGTTCAATGCTTTTTTCTTTGACTGGAGCATGCAAGCCATCTTCAACTGTATAGATGGTGTCAAGTGCCTTGCAAAACATTCATAATCCTGATGATCATCATTAACAGTTGCCAACCCAACTAGAATATCTGGACATAACCGTCATCCAACTTTGGGCAACTTCTCTTTATATTCCCTAATTTTTAACAGTGGTGGCTGCAAAGCTCTGACATTTTGGCAGGCTGCAAAACTCTGCCATTTTGGTCAATGCATGCCCTGATGGCTGACTGTAATTGTCTTGCCAACTCTGGTGGGTTGGAAAACTGCTCTGGTGTTGGGCAGTGGATGCCAGACTCTCATCTCTTCACTCCTCCTCAAACCAATGTGGTGCTTAAAGCTGAAGTGCGGAACTTTTGTCTCCCCCTTCTGGCAGTGATCACAAGAAGTAACAAAAATACTCAGTTTGAAACTCAATTACAACAGTTGGCAAACAAAAATAAAATCAAGTGAAGCCTCATTTCTAATAGACAATCTTAGTGCTTCTCTGACAACTCTGGAGTTACCTCTGGTAGTCTGCCCGGTGTGCTGATGTCAGTTCCAGGAAGCCGCCACCGATCAGTTTCTGGTTCTGGTTTTCCAGATTTAAAACTCGGGTATAGAATTACAGACGGTGGTGAGAGTGTTAATCAGCATTATGTGTGCTTCTCTGGCGAGGGCTTGAATGTGACAGATGTACATTTATATGTAAAAGTCCCACACTTCAGCTTTACATGATGACCACATTAAGTCTTTTAACTATTTACATGCGCAACTGAACTGACTCACGGACAGGTTGGAATTGAGAAACGCACGGTGTCAGAGGGGTGTGTTCGTGAATTCACTTCGGTGGTGTCAGTGTTGTTTTTTTACACATTCATTGTTTTGTTATTAATTATTAGAAATTAACGAGTAAATTTGACAGCCCTAATTAATTATAGATATTTGTTATATGACTATTCTGGTACAAACATTTACCTGCCGGAGTGGCGGATAGCCTTCAGAGATTTACTCGCCAAATGGAAAATCTACTCACATTTGGAGCTTGGTGGGTGTTAATTTGGGACCCTGTAACTGAGCATTTGACCAAGTTAGATATGGGTGATGTCTAATGTGTCTTGCTCCACTTACTATCTTAGACTTGAAGATGTCAAGCAGGCCAGACAGGTGGTTGTACTGGCTTGGCACCTTGCGGAGGTGGACCATCTCAAAGTCAGTGCGCACACCTGGTCCCTGGCACTCTCCTGAATACATCCGTCTCCACTTCTGCTGGATCTGCACAAACATGGGCACCTGGCTGAGTGCACAACATGAAGAGGATCAGGTATTACTAACAATACTAACGATAAAACTTAAAAGGAATAAGAGAGTAGAAGTAGGAGACAAATAGTGCAAAAGTCATATCAAACAAATATAAAATAGGAATAGAAATATTTACAATACAGAATATGAAAAAATATTAAATATGTGCAATATATATATTTTTAAGATGAAAATTAAAAAACTGCAGGAATGTGCAAAATATTAGGGGTCTGATGTATAGATATATGTTCACTGTAATGATGAAAGATGTCCACAGCATTAATGTAACGCATTACGGCGGGGGACTGTACGTTAATGTAACATGTAGTGTCTATGGGGGAGGGGATAAGGGTCTATGTCAGTGGGGGTCCCGGGTCTTGTTGATCAGGTCGGCTGCAGACGGGAAGAAACTGTTCTTGTGGCCTCTTGCCAGAGGGGAGCGTCTCAAACAGCTTGTGTCCGGGGTGGGAGGGATAGGCCACAATCTACAGGACTGTACGCCTCAGAGTCCTGGAGACGTACAGGTCCTGGAGATATTGGCAAATTGCAGCCAATCACCTTTTCTGCAGAGTGAATGATACACTGCAGTCTGCCCTTGTCCTTGGCAGTAGTAGCAGCGTACCAGATGGTGATGGAGGAGGTGAAGGCTTGTCCTGCAGCAGAGCCGGGATGATGGTGTTGAAGGCAGAGCTGAAATCCAAAAACAGGAACCTGGCGTAGGCGGAGTCCAGATGCTGGAGGACGAAATGGGGAACCAAGTTTACTGCATCATCTACAGACCTGTTGGCTCTGTAGGTGAACTGCAGGGGGTCCAGGAGTGGATCTGTGATGGATTTGAGGTGTGACAGCACAAGGCGCTCAAATGACTTCATTACCACAGAGTTCAAGGCGACGGGTCTGTAGTCATTAAGTCCTGTGGTCCTTGGCTTCTTGGGAACAGGGAAGATGGTGGAGGTTTTAAAGTAGGCTGGTATGTGGAATGTCTCCAGTGAGGTGTTAAAAATATCTGTGAACACCGGAGACAGCTGATCAGCACAGTGCTTCAGGGTGGATGGAGAGACAGAATCTGGCCCAGCTGCTTTGCCAGGGTTCTGTCTATTAAATAGTCTGTTAACAACCCTCTCCAGGATTGGGAGAGGGGTCACTGTGGAGGGGGAGGAGGAGGGGGCCTCTGAGGTGGGCCGCTGCATAGAGGTCCAGGCCCCTGCTGTGGTGGAGGAGGTGAAGCTGTTGGGCTGGAGCTGGTGGATGGAGTCACAGGAGATGGTGTCACGACTGTTCCATTGTCTTTCAAAACAACAGTAGAATTTGTTCAGGTTGTTGGCCAGGCGCAAGTCATTAGTAAAGTGGGGGGCTCTAGGTTTGCATTACAGTAATTAGCGCAGGGTCGTGCAGCGGTGTGTGTGATGTGTGTATCTGCAGCCTGTGCTCAGATTCTCCGCCAGAGAGCCAGAGGAAGGTCAGGAGGGCGGTGTGGTCCGTGCCCACATGGTGGGCAAGTGCTCGCTGTCAGCTTTCCTCCAGTGTCCACACACCCCTGGATGTGGAGTTGTGGACCTTTTTTATTTTTGCTGTTTGGATTTTGTGCCCCTGCTTTCTAACTTGTTACATGATGTATCTACATAGTAAACTTATACTCTCTAAACAAACAGATAAGAAATAATTACAAGTTCGGCATTTACATCTTATTAGATATCTTTCTCTATGCATAGGACCCTGAGCAGATCTGTCAGGCCAAGCACATCGGCTTACGTTATTGGCCACTGCACCGTGACGTTGGGTTATGTTTCTCCAAAATAGGGGTGTGTCATATCGTATTGTTCACGATTAAACCGGTAACATCTTTAAAACAATTAAAACATTTCATATCGTCATAATGGTGATATTCCAGCTTGCTGCTGTAATTACGTCATACTGTTACGCACAGCAACAACAAACATGCCTTAAGGTAAAATTGCAAGCACGAGTTATCAAACTTCCCTCAAACTTGCTGTCATTATTTACCTACGTAACGCCTCAATTCCAAGCCAGCAACTTCAATTAGCAACTCAATTATAACTAAAAGCCAATGAGGGCAGATGAGTCCAGTTCACTAAAATCAAATTTGAGTAGCTGGTTTTCTCAGATGTCTCATTAAAATTAATACCATACATACTTTGTAGGCTGTCATTAAAGGATAACTACAATTAATTACAAATTGAATTTCACTTTTGTTGCTCCCAACATCTCTACAAATAGGTGGAATGGGTCAAGAAACTGTAGCAGTCAGATGATAGGACATGTTAGAAACAAACCAAGAAAGTGAAACTGAAAGTGGGCACAAGTGAAATGCCTCTAGATAATTTAAATTTGTACACACAGCCCAGTAAATCATTGGTACCCATCTACCGAGCATCAGTGATATCCGTGAGATGCCTGCCCAAAAATATTAAAAGACCACATCCGGCCCAGCAACAGCCTGTTCAGTCTGCTGCCGTCTGGCAAGAAATGGCAAGACTAACTTCTTTCTCACCAGACCAC